>CAMPSB010000448.1:0-24853 GCA_946959425.1 Argyrosomus regius | reverse complement strand
CTAGAAAAATTTCTAAAGAAATTTTGAGTGTGCCTGACTCTGGCCCCGTCGAGCCCTACATTAAATAGCTGTCAGCGTGTGTATGCGCGTGTGTGTGTTTTGTCTGTTAATTAGAGGGTTTTCCAAAGCCTTTTATTTTGAAGGGACTCTTATTTTGAAAGAATTGTGTCTAGTGTGTGTGTGTCTGTGTGTCTGTGTGTGTCTGTCTGTCTGTCTGTGTCTCCCTCTATCCATCTATCTGTCTGTGTTTATCTCTGAGAGAGAAGGATAAAATGGCCGACATTCAAACTGTATTATTGACAGCCATTGTTATTATACAGAGAGTTCAATCAAGTTAATCACAGTCAGGCTTGTGGGGGGCAGTTAAGGAGAAAGTTTTACAGTCTTTTATTTTGAAGGAACTCTTATTTTGAAAGTCTTGTTGTGTGTGTGTGTGTGTGTGTGTGTGTGTGTGTGTGTGTCTGCGAGAGAGAAGGATAAAATGGCCGACATTAAAAATGTAGCCTTGATAGTCATTGATTAAGATAGCCCCTCCCCCTCTCCTCCTTCAGACAGGCTTGAGGTTGCCAAGCAACCAGGGCCAACTGCCCTAATCAGCAGAGCAGTTAGGTGCACCTGTTAGAATGTCTAGTGATATAATTTTTATTTCTGTAGTACAAAATCTGTGTCCGTTAAGGAGAGAGTTTTACAAAGTCTTTTATTTTGAAGGGACTCTTATTTTGAAAGAATTTTGTCTAGTGTGTGTTTCTGTGTGTCTGTGTGTGTCTGTCTGTCTGTCTGTCTGTGTCTCCCTCTATCCATCTATCTGTCTGTGTTTATCTCTGTGAGAGAGAAGGATAAAATGGCCGACATTCAAACTGTATTATTGACAGTTATTGTTATTATACAGAGAGTTCAATCAAGTTAATCACAGTCAGGCTTGTGGAGGGCAGTTAAGGAGAAAGTTTTACAGTCTTTTATTTTGAAGGAACTCTTATTTTGAAAGTCTTGTTGTGTGTGTGTGTGTGTGTGTGTATGTTTGTGTGTGTGTGTGTGTTTGTGTCTGTGAGAGAGAAGGATAAAATGGCCGACATTAAAAATGTAGCCTTGATAGTCATTGATTAAGATAGCCCCTCCCCCCTCTCCTCCCTCAGACAGGCTTGAGGTTGCCAAGCAACCAGGGCCAACTGCCGGCCCTAATCAGCAGAGCAGTTAGGTACACCTGTTATAATGTCAGTTGGAAATGCCCAGAGAGAGAGAGAGAAAATGCTGAAACCGCCCGTCGAAAAGACGGTGTGGTGGCCAAACCGTTTGGCCTATCATTGAACCGACTTCACTGTGAGCATCTTGAGCTCTTCCTGATCATTTACATATATATTTGAGGGGAAAATTGTATAAACCTTGGCCTTGGTAGTCATAGAAAGAACAGGTGCTCCCTGCTCCTTTTGGAAATTTCTCCTCTCCCGTTAACATGGGCGTAGATGCGGCCGTGGGTTGGTGTTCCTGCCGCATCTTTGTGTCTCACGCCAAAACTATAAAGCCGACAGCTTCAGCAGTGTTATCACTGCGACCACCACAAATTTTCCTACATTTCTAGCTATAAAATTATTTCTGTAGAGAGACATTTGTGGCCTCAATCGCAGTTTACAATTTTTTTTTTTGACGAATTTCTCTCTCTCTGCCCTCTAGCGATGATGTCACCAACTGTAGCTCGCGAACATTCTACCAATACACACCCATTCATTTTTTGGCGTGGTTTTTGGCGATTTTTGGCAAAACCGTTTGGTGAAACCCTTAGAAAAGTCATAGCCTGCGTCGCACGGCCGAGCCGGTCGATTTGACACCTTTTTGTGTATGTGCGACAAAAACTGTGGGAGGAGTAGCGCGTCAAAAAAAAGGGCGTAAGAATAATAATAATAACTAGAAAAATTTCTAAAGAAATTTTGAGTGTGCCTGACTCTGGCCCCGTCGAGCCCTACATTAAATAGCTGTCAGCGTGTGTTTTGTCTGTTAATTAGAGGGTTTTCCAAAGTCTTAGGGTTTTCTAAAGTCTTTTATTTTGAAGGGACTCTTATTTTGAAAGAATTTTGTCTAGTGTGTGTGTGTCTGTGTGTCTGTGTGTGTCTGTCTGTCTGTCTGTGTCTCCCTCTATCCATCTATCTGTCTGTGTTTATCTCTGAGAGAGAAGGATAAAATGGCCGACATTCAAACTGTATTATTGACAGTCATTGTTATTATACAGAGAGTTCAATCAAGTTAATCACAGTCAGGCTTGTGGGGGGGCAGTTAAGGAGAAAGTTTTACAGTCCTTTATTTTGAAGGAACTCTTATTTTGAAAGTCTTGTTGTGTGTGTGTGTGTGTGTGTGTGTTTGTGTGTGTGTGCGTGTGTGTTTTGCCTGTTAAGGAGAGAGTTTTCTAAAATATTTTATTTTGAAGGGACTCTTATTTTGAAAGTCTGTGTGTCTCTCTATCTATGTCTGTGTATGTGTCTGCGAGAGAGAAGGATAAAATGGCCGACATTAAAAATGTAGCCTTGATAGTCATTGATTAAGATAGCCCCTCCCCCCCTCTCCTCCCTCAGACAGGCTTGAGGTTGCCAAGCAACCAGGGCCAACTGCCGGCCCTAATCAGCAGAGCAGTTAGGTGCACCTGTTACAATGTCAGTTGGAAATGCCCAGAGAGAGAGAGAGAAAATGCTGAAACCGCCCGTCGAAAAGACGGTGTGGTGGCCAAACCGTTTGGCCTATCATTGAACCGACTTCACTATGAGCATCTTGAGCTCCTCCTGATCATCTACATATATATTTGAGGCGAAAATTGTATAAACCTTGGCCTTGGTAGTCATAGAAAGAACAGGTGCTCCCTGCTCCTTTTGGAAATTTCTCCTCTCCCGTTAACATGGGCGTAGATGCGGCCGTGGGTTGGTGTTGCTGCCGCATCTTTGTGTCTCACGCCAAAACAATAAAGCCGACAGCTTCAGCAGTGTTATCACTGCGACCACCACAAATTTTCCTACATTTCTAGCTATAAAATTATTTCTGTAGAGAGACATTTGTGGCCTCAATCGCAGTTTACAAATTTTTTTTTTGACGAATTTCTCTCTCTCTCTGCCCTCTAGCGATGACATCACCCACTCTAGGTCTGGGACATTCTACCAATACACACCCATTCATTTTTTTGGCGTGGTTTTTGGCGATTTTTGGCAAAACCGTTCAGTGAAACCCTTAGAAAAGTCATAGCATACCGATCCCGGCCGAGCCGGTCGATTTGACACCTTTTTTTGTGTATGTGCGACCAAAACTCTGGGAGGAGTAGTCGACCGAAAAACGTACGGAAGAATAATAATAATTATAATAATAAGAATAATAAGTATGGTGGATAGTATATAGTGTGCTCTTTCAGGCACACTCAACTAGAAAAATTTCTAAAGAAATTTTGAGTGTGCCTGACTCTGGCCCCGTCGAGCCCTACATTAAATAGCTGTCAGCGTGTGTATGCGCGTGTGTGTGTTTTTGTCTGTTAATTAGAGAGTTTTCCAAAGTCTTTTATTTTGAAGGGACTCTTATTTTGAAAGAATTTTGTCTAGTGTGTGTGTCTGTGTGTCTGTGTCTGTCTGTCTGTCTGTCTGTGTCTCCCTCTATCCATCTATCTGTCTGTGTTTATCTCTGAGAGAGAAGGATAAAATGGCCGACATTCAAACTGTATTATTGACAGTCATTGTTATTATACAGAGAGTTCAATCAAGTTAATCACAGTCAGGCTTGTGGGGGCAGTTAAGGAGAAAGTTTTACAGTCTTTTATTTTGAAGGAACTCTTATTTTGAAAGTCTTGTTGTGTGTGTGTGTGTGTGTGTGTGTGTGTGTGTTTGTTTGTGTGTGTGTGTGCGTGCGTGTTTTGCCTGTTGAGGAGAGAGTTTTCTAAAATATTTTGTTTTGAAGGGACTCTTATTTTGAAAGTCTGTGTGTCTCTCTATCTATGTCTGTGTATGTGTCTGCGACAGAGAAGGATAAAATGGCCGACATTAAAAATGTAGCCCTGATAGTCATTGATATTATAAAGACAGTGAAAACAGCCCCTCCCCCCTCTGCTCCCTGTCTGTGTCTGTGAGAGGGGCCAGGTGGAGCCCACCAATCAGAGCAGAGCAATCAACCGCAGCTGCTGTGTGAGATTAAACAGTGCTGAGAGAGAGAAAAACGTCTGAAAGCCACCCCTCGAACAGAAAGGACTCCTGACCAAACCGTTGCTCCAATCTCTGAACCGACTTTACTGTGAGCATGCTGAGCCCTTCCCGAACGTCTAGAGACCTGTTTTGTGTGATTACCAGGAAGAAATGTCCCCTTTACAGCGATTCAAAGAAATGTTACTTCTGCTTTCCTCCAGAAATTTTCCCGCTTTTTTAACATGGCAGTCTATGGGGCTGTGGATGGGTGTTGCTGCCGCATCTTTGCGTGTGACGCCAAAACTATAAAGGTGACAGCTTCAGCAGTGTTATCACTGCGACCACCACAAATTTTCCTACGTTTCTATGTATAAATTATTTCTGTAGAGTGAAATTTGCGGCCTCAAGCGCAGTTTACAAATTTTTTTTTCGAGGAATTTCTTTCTCCCTCTGCCCTCTAGCGATGATGTCACCAACTGTAGCTCGCGAACATTCTACCAATACACACCCATTCATTTTTTGGCGTGGTTTTTGGCGATTTTTAGGCAAACCGTTTGCCGAAACCCTTAGAAAAGTCATAGCCCGCGTCGCCCGGCCGAGCCGGTCGATTTGACACCTTTTTGTGTATGTGTGACAAAAACTGTGGGACGAGTAGCGCGTCAAAAAAAGGGCGTAAGAATAATAATAATAACTAGAAAAATTTCTAAAGAAATTTTGAGTGTGCCTGACTCTGGCCCCGTCGAGCCCTACATTAAATAGCTGTCAGCGTGTGTTTTGTCTGTTAATTAGAGGGTTTTCCAAAGTCTTAGGGTTTTCTAAAGTCTTTTATTTTGAAGGGACTCTTATTTTGAAAGAATTTTGTCTAGTGTGTGTGTGTCTGTGTGTCTGTGTGTGTCTGTCTGTCTGTCTGTGTCTCCCTCTATCCATCTATCTGTCTGTGTTTATCTCTGAGAGAGAAGGATAAAATGGCCGACATTCAAACTGTATTATTGACAGTCATTGTTATTATACAGAGAGTTCAATCAAGTTAATCACAGTCAGGCTTGTGGGGGGCAGTTAAGGAGAAAGTTTTACAGTCCTTTATTTTGAAGGAACTCTTATTTTGAAAGTCTTGTTGTGTGTGTGTGTGTGTGTGTGTATGTTTGTGTGTGTGTGCGTGTGTGTTTTGCCTGTTAAGGAGAGAGTTTTCTAAAATATTTTATTTTGAAGGGACTCTTATTTTGAAAGTCTGTGTGTCTCTCTATCTATGTCTGTGTATGTGTCTGCGAGAGAGAAGGATAAAATGGCCGACATTAAAAATGTAGCCTTGATAGTCATTGATTAAGATAGCCCCTCCCCCCTCTCCTCCCTCAGACAGGCTTGAGGTTGCCAAGCAACCAGGGCCAACTGCCGGCCCTAATCAGCAGAGCAGTTAGGTGCACCTGTTACAATGTCAGTTGGAAATGCCCAGAGAGAGAGAGAGAAAATGCTGAAACCGCCCGTCGAAAAAGACGGTGTGGTGGCCAAACCGTTTGGCCTATCATTGAACCGACTTCACTATGAGCATCTTGAGCTCCTCCTGATCATCTACATATATATTTGAGGCGAAAATTGTATAAACCTTGGCCTTGGTAGTCATAGAAAGAACAGGTGCTCCCTGCTCCTTTTGGAAATTTCTCCTCTCCCGTTAACATGGGCGTAGATGCGGCCGTGGGTTGGTGTTGCTGCCGCATCTTTGTGTCTCACGCCAAAACTATAAAGCCGACAGCTTCAGCAGTGTTATCACTGCGACCACCACAAATTTTCCTACATTTCTAGCTATAAAATTATTTCTGTAGAGAGACATTTGTGGCCTCAATCGCAGTTTACAAATTTTTTTTTTGACGAATTTCTCTCTCTCTCTGCCCTCTAGCGATGACATCACCCACTCTAGGTCTGGGACATTCTACCAATACACACCCATTCATTTTTTTGGCGTGGTTTTTTGGCGATTTTTGGCAAAACCGTTCAGTGAAACCCTTAGAAAAGTCATAGCATACCGATCCCCGGCCGAGCCGGTCGATTTGACACCTTTTTTGTGTATGTGCGACCAAAACTCTGGGAGGAGTAGTCGACCGAAAAACGTACGGAAGAATAATAATAATTATAATAATAAGAATAATAAGTATGGTGGATAGTATATAGTGTGCTCTTTCAGGCACACTCAATAAGCGCGGGGAATAACATATAGTGTGCTCTTTCAGGCACACTCAACTAGAAAAATTTCTAAAGAAATTTTGAGTGTGCCTGACTCTGGCCCCGTCGAGCCCTACATTAAATAGCTGTCAGCGTGTGTATGCGCGTGTGTGTGTGTTTTGTCTGTTAATTAGAGAGTTTTCCAAAGTCTTTTATTTTGAAGGGACTCTTATTTTGAAAGAATTTTGTCTAGTGTGTGTGTCTGTGTGTCTGTGTCTGTCTGTCTGTCTGTCTGTGTCTCCCTCTATCCATCTATCTGTCTGTGTTTATCTCTGAGAGAGAAGGATAAAATGGCCGACATTCAAACTGTATTATTGACAGTCATTGTTATTATACAGAGAGTTCAATCAAGTTAATCACAGTCAGGCTTGTGGGGGGCAGTTAAGGAGAAAGTTTTACAGTCTTTTATTTTGAAGGAACTCTTATTTTGAAAGTCTTGTTGTGTGTGTGTGTGTGTGTGTGTGTGTGTGTATGTTTGTGTGTGTGTGCGTGCGTGTTTTGCCTGTTGAGGAGAGAGTTTTCTAAAATATTTTGTTTTGAAGGGACTCTTATTTTGAAAGTCTGTGTGTCTCTCTATCTATGTCTGTGTATGTGTCTGCGACAGAGAAGGATAAAATGGCCGACATTAAAAATGTAGCCCTGATAGTCATTGATATTATAAAGACAGTGAAAACAGCCCCTCCCCCCTCTGCTCCCTGTCTGTGTCTGTGAGAGGGGCCAGGTGGAGCCCACCAATCAGAGCAGAGCAATCAACCGCAGCTGCTGTGTGAGATTAAACAGTGCTGAGAGAGAGAAAAACGTCTGAAAGCCACCCCTCGAACAGAAAGGACTCCTGACCAAACCGTTGCTCCAATCTCTGAACCGACTTTACTGTGAGCATGCTGAGCCCTTCCCGAACGTCTAGAGACCTGTTTTGTGTGATTACCAGGAAGAAATGTCCCCTTTACAGCGATTCAAAGGAATGTTACTTCTGCTTTCCTCCAGAAATTTTCCCGCTTTTTTAACATGGCAGTCTATGGGGCTGTGGATGGGTGTTGCTGCCGCATCTTTGCGTGTGACGCCAAAACTATAAAGGTGACAGCTTCAGCAGTGTTATCACTGCGACCACCACAAATTTTCCTACGTTTCTATGTATAAATTATTTCTGTAGAGTGAAATTTGCGGCCTCAAGCGCAGTTTACAAATTTTTTTTTTCGAGGAATTTCTTTCTCCCTCTGCCCTCTAGCGATGATGTCACCAACTGTAGCTCGCGAACATTCTACCAATACACACCCATTCATTTTTTGGCGTGGTTTTTGGCGATTTTTAGGCAAACCGTTTGCCGAAACCCTTAGAAAAGTCATAGCCCGCGTCGCCCGGCCGAGCCGGTCGATTTGACACCTTTTTGTGTATGTGTGACAAAAACTGTGGGACGAGTAGCGCGTCAAAAAAAAGGGCGTAAGAATAATAATAATAACTAGAAAAATTTCTAAAGAAATTTTGAGTGTGCCTGACTCTGGCCCCGTCGCCCCCATACATTATTATTGACACTGCTCAGCAAATTCAGTATTAATACAACAAGCTGTGTGAGTGAAAACAGCCCCTCCCCCTCTGCTCCCTCAGGCAGGAGGTTGCCAAGCAACCAGGGCCAACTGCCGGGCCCCTAATCAGCAGAGCAGTTAGGTGCACCTGTTAGAATGTCAGTTGGAAATGCCCAGAGAGAGAGACAAAATGCTGAAAGTCACCCTCGAACAGAAAGGACTCTTGACCAAACCATTTGGCGTATCATTGAACCGACTTCATTTTGAGCATCGTGAGCCCTTCCTGAACGTCTACATTACTGTTTTGTGTGATAACATGAAGAATTGTGCCCTCTACGAGCGATTCAAAGAAAGGTTACTTCTGCTCTCCTCCAGAAATTTTCCCGCTTTTTTAACATGGCAGTCTATGGGGCTGTGGATGGGTGTTGCTGCCGCATCTTTGTGTCTCACGCCAAAACTATAAATCTGAGAGCTTCAGCAGACGAATGTCAGTGAGAAGAGGAATTTTCCTACGTTTCTATGTATAAATTATTTCTGTAGATGGACATTTGCGGCCTCGAGCGCAATTTACAAATTTATTTTTCGACGAATTTCTCTCTCCCTCTGCCCTCTAGCGATGATGTCACCAACTGTAGCTCGCGAACATTCTACCAATACACACCCATTCATTTTTTGGCGTGGTTTTTGGCGATTTTTAGGCAAACTGTTTGGTGAAACCCTTAGAAAAGTCATAGCATACCGATCCCGGCCGAGCCGGTCGATTTGACACCTTTTTTGTGTATGTGCGACCAAAACTCTGGGAGGAGTAGTCGACCGAAAAACGTACGGAAGAATAATAATAATAACTAGAAAAATTTCTAAAGAAATTTTGAGTGTGCCTGACTCTGGCCCCGTCGAGCCCTACATTAAATAGCTGTCAGCGTGTGTTTTGTCTGTTAATTAGAGGGTTTTCCAAAGTCTTAGGGTTTTCTAAAGTCTTTTATTTTGAAGGGACTCTTATTTTGAAAGAATTTTGTCTAGTGTGTGTGTGTCTGTGTGTCTGTGTGTGTCTGTCTGTCTGTCTGTGTCTCCCTCTATCCATCTATCTGTCTGTGTTTATCTCTGAGAGAGAAGGATAAAATGGCCGACATTCAAACTGTATTATTGACAGTCATTGTTATTATACAGAGAGTTCAATCAAGTTAATCACAGTCAGGCTTGTGGGGGGCAGTTAAGGAGAAAGTTTTACAGTCCTTTATTTTGAAGGAACTCTTATTTTGAAAGTCTTGTTGTGTGTGTGTGTGTGTGTGTGTATGTTTGTGTGTGTGTGCGTGTGTGTTTTGCCTGTTAAGGAGAGAGTTTTCTAAAATATTTTATTTTGAAGGGACTCTTATTTTGAAAGTCTGTGTGTCTCTCTATCTATGTCTGTGTATGTGTCTGCGAGAGAGAAGGATAAAATGGCCGACATTAAAAATGTAGCCTTGATAGTCATTGATTAAGATAGCCCCTCCCCCCCTCTCCTCCCTCAGACAGGCTTGAGGTTGCCAAGCAACCAGGGCCAACTGCCGGCCCTAATCAGCAGAGCAGTTAGGTGCACCTGTTACAATGTCAGTTGGAAATGCCCAGAGAGAGAGAGAGAAAATGCTGAAACCGCCCGTCGAAAAAGACGGTGTGGTGGCCAAACCGTTTGGCCTATCATTGAACCGACTTCACTATGAGCATCTTGAGCTCCTCCTGATCATCTACATATATATTTGAGGCGAAAATTGTATAAACCTTGGCCTTGGTAGTCATAGAAAGAACAGGTGCTCCCTGCTCCTTTTGGAAATTTCTCCTCTCCCGTTAACATGGGCGTAGATGCGGCCGTGGGTTGGTGTTGCTGCCGCATCTTTGTGTCTCACGCCAAAACTATAAAGCCGACAGCTTCAGCAGTGTTATCACTGCGACCACCACAAATTTTCCTACATTTCTAGCTATAAAATTATTTCTGTAGAGAGACATTTGTGGCCTCAATCGCAGTTTACAAATTTTTTTTTTGACGAATTTCTCTCTCTCTCTGCCCTCTAGCGATGACATCACCCACTCTAGGTCTGGGACATTCTACCAATACACACCCATTCATTTTTTTGGCGTGGTTTTTGGCGATTTTTGGCAAAACCGTTCAGTGAAACCCTTAGAAAAGTCATAGCATACCGATCCCGGCCGAGCCGGTCGATTTGACACCTTTTTTGTGTATGTGCGACCAAAACTCTGGGAGGAGTAGTCGACCGAAAAACGTACGGAAGAATAATAATAATTATAATAATAAGAATAATAAGTATGGTGGATAGTATATAGTGTGCTCTTTCAGGCACACTCAACTAGAAAAATTTCTAAAGAAATTTTGAGTGTGCCTGACTCTGGCCCCGTCGAGCCCTACATTAAATAGCTGTCAGCGTGTGTATGCGCGCGTGTGTGTGTTTTGTCTGTTAATTAGAGGGTTTTCCAAAGTCTTTTATTTTGAAGGGACTCTTATTTTGAAAGAATTTTGTCTAGTGTGTGTCTGTCTGTCTGTCTGTCTGTCTGTGTCTCCCTCTATCCATCTATCTGTCTGTGTTTATCTCTGAGAGAGAAGGATAAAATGGCCGACATTCAAACTGTATTATTGACAGTCATTGTTATTATACAGAGAGTTCAATCAAGTTAATCACAGTCAGGCTTGTGGGGGGCAGTTAAGGAGAAAGTTTTACAGTCTTTTATTTTGAAGGAACTCTTATTTTGAAAGTCTTGTTGTGTGTGTGTGTGTGTGTGTGTGTGTGTGTGTATGTTTGTGTGTGTGTGCGTGTGTGTTTTGCCTGTTAAGGAGAGAGTTTTCTAAAATATTTTATTTTGAAGGGACTCTTATTTTGAAAGTCTGTGTGTCTCTCTATCTATGTCTGTGTATGTGTCTGCGAGAGAGAAGGATAAAATGGCCGACATTAAAAATGTAGCCTTGATAGTCATTGATTAAGATAGCCCCTCCCCCCTCTCCTCCCTCAGACAGGCTTGAGGTTGCCAAGCAACCAGGGCCAACTGCCGGCCCTAATCAGCAGAGCAGTTAGGTGCACCTGTTACAATGTCAGTTGGAAATGCCCAGAGAGAGAGAGAGAAAATGCTGAAACCGCCCGGTGTGTGTGTGTGTCTGTGTGTCTGTTTGTGTCTGTCTGTCTGTCTGTGTCTCCCTCTATCCATCTATCTGTCTGTGTTTATCTCTGAGAGAGAAGGATAAAATGGCCGACATTCAAACTGTATTATTGACAGTCATTGTTATTATACAGAGAGTTCAATCAAGTTAATCACAGTCAGGCTTGTGGGGGGCAGTTAAGGAGAAAGTTTTACAGTCTTTTATTTTGAAGGAACTCTTATTTTGAAAGTCTTGTTGTGTGTGTGTGTGTGTGTGTGTGTGTGTGTGATGTTTGTGTGTGTGTGCGTGTGTGTTTTGCCTGTTAAGGAGAGAGTTTTCTAAAATATTTTATTTTGAAGGGACTCTTATTTTGAAAGTCTGTGTGTCTCTCTATCTATGTCTGTGTATGTGTCTGGGAGAGAGAAGGATAAAATGGCCGACATTAAAAATGTAGCCTTGATAGTCATTGATTAAGATAGCCCCTCCCCCTTCTCCTCCCTCAGACAGGCTTGAGGTTGCCAAGCAACCAGGGCCAACTGCCGGCCCTAATCAGCAGAGCAGTTAGGTGCACCTGTTACAATGTCAGTTGGAAATGCCCAGAGAGAGAGAGAGAAAATGCTGAAACCGCCCGTCGAAAAGACGGTGTGGTGGCCAAACCGTTTGGCCTATCATTGAACCGACTTCACTATGAGCATCTTGAGCTCCTCCTGATCATCTACATATATATTTGAGGCGAAAATTGTATAAACCTTGGCCTTGGTAGTCATAGAAAGAACAGGTGCTCCCTGCTCCTTTTGGAAATTTCTCCTCTCCCGTTAACATGGGCGTAGATGCGGCCGTGGGTTGGTGTTGCTGCCGCATCTTTGTGTCTCACGCCAAAACTATAAAGCCGACAGCTTCAGCAGTGTTATCACTGCGACCACCACAAATTTTCCTACATTTCTAGCTATAAAATTATTTCTGTAGAGAGACATTTGTGGCCTCAATCGCAGTTTACAAATTTTTTTTTTGACGAATTTCTCTCTCTCTTGCCCTCTAGCGATGACATCACCCACTCTAGGTCTGGGACATTCTACCAATACACACCCATTCATTTTTTTGGCGTGGTTTTTGGCGATTTTTGGCAAAACCGTTCAGTGAAACCCTTAGAAAAGTCATAGCATACCGATCCCGGCCGAGCCGGTCGATTTGACACCTTTTTTGTGTATGTGCGACCAAAACTCTGGGAGGAGTAGTCGACCGAAAAACGTACGGAAGAATAATAATAATTATAATAATAATAAGAATAATAAGTATGGTGGATAGTATATAGTGTGCTCTTTCAGGCACACTCAACTAGAAAAAATTTCTAAAGAAATTTTGAGTGTGCCTGACTCTGGCCCCGTCGAGCCCTACATTAAATAGCTGTCAGCGTGTGTATGCGCGTGTGTGTGTGTTTTGTCTGTTAATTAGAGAGTTTTCCAAAGTCTTTTATTTTGAAGGGACTCTTATTTTGAAAGAATTTTGTCTAGTGTGTGTGTCTGTGTGTCTGTGTCTGTCTGTCTGTCTGTCTGTGTCTCCCTCTATCCATCTATCTGTCTGTGTTTATCTCTGAGAGAGAAGGATAAAATGGCCGACATTCAAACTGTATTATTGACAGTCATTGTTATTATACAGAGAGTTCAATCAAGTTAATCACAGTCAGGCTTGTGGGGGGCAGTTAAGGAGAAAGTTTTACAGTCTTTTATTTTGAAGGAACTCTTATTTTGAAAGTCTTGTTGTGTGTGTGTGTGTGTGTGTGTGTGTGTGTATGTTTGTGTGTGTGTGTGCGTGCGTGTTTTGCCTGTTGAGGAGAGAGTTTTCTAAAATATTTTGTTTTGAAGGGACTCTTATTTTGAAAGTCTGTGTGTCTCTCTATCTATGTCTGTGTATGTGTCTGCGACAGAGAAGGATAAAATGGCCGACATTAAAAATGTAGCCCTGATAGTCATTGATATTATAAAGACAGTGAAAACAGCCCCTCCCCCCTCTGCTCCCTGTCTGTGTCTGTGAGAGGGGCCAGGTGGAGCCCACCAATCAGAGCAGAGCAATCAACCGCAGCTGCTGTGTGAGATTAAACAGTGCTGAGAGAGAGAAAAACGTCTGAAAGCCACCCCTCGAACAGAAAGGACTCCTGACCAAACCGTTGCTCCAATCTCTGAACCGACTTTACTGTGAGCATGCTGAGCCCTTCCCGAACGTCTAGAGACCTGTTTTGTGTGATTACCAGGAAGAAATGTCCCCTTTACAGCGATTCAAAGAAATGTTACTTCTGCTTTCCTCCAGAAATTTTCCCGCTTTTTTAACATGGCAGTCTATGGGGCTGTGGATGGGTGTTGCTGCCGCATCTTTGCGTGTGACGCCAAAACTATAAAGGTGACAGCTTCAGCAGTGTTATCACTGCGACCACCACAAATTTTCCTACGTTTCTATGTATAAATTATTTCTGTAGAGTGAAATTTGCGGCCTCAAGCGCAGTTTACAAATTTTTTTTTTCGAGGAATTTCTTTCTCCCTCTGCCCTCTAGCGATGATGTCACCAACTGTAGCTCGCGAACATTCTACCAATACACACCCATTCATTTTTTGGCGTGGTTTTTGGCGATTTTTAGGCAAACCGTTTGCCGAAACCCTTAGAAAAGTCATAGCCCGCGTCGCCCGGCCGAGCCGGTCGATTTGACACCTTTTTGTGTATGTGTGACAAAAACTGTGGGACGAGTAGCGCGTCAAAAAAAGGGCGTAAGAATAATAATAATAACTAGAAAAATTTCTAAAGAAATTTTGAGTGTGCCTGACTCTGGCCCCGTCGAGCCCTACATTAAATAGCTGTCAGCGTGTGTATGCGCGTGTGTGTGTGTTTTGTCTGTTAATTAGAGAGTTTTCCAAAGTCTTTTATTTTGAAGGGACTCTTATTTTGAAAGAATTTTGTCTAGTGTGTGTGTCTGTGTGTCTGTGTCTGTCTGTCTGTCTGTCTGTGTCTCCCTCTATCCATCTATCTGTCTGTGTTTATCTCTGAGAGAGAAGGATAAAATGGCCGACATTCAAACTGTATTATTGACAGTCATTGTTATTATACAGAGAGTTCAATCAAGTTAATCACAGTCAGGCTTGTGGGGGGCAGTTAAGGAGAAAGTTTTACAGTCTTTTATTTTGAAGGAACTCTTATTTTGAAAGTCTTGTTGTGTGTGTGTGTGTGTGTGTGTGTGTGTGTATGTTTGTGTGTGTGTGCGTGCGTGTTTTGCCTGTTGAGGAGAGAGTTTTCTAAAATATTTTGTTTTGAAGGGACTCTTATTTTGAAAGTCTGTGTGTCTCTCTATCTATGTCTGTGTATGTGTCTGCGACAGAGAAGGATAAAATGGCCGACATTAAAAATGTAGCCCTGATAGTCATTGATATTATAAAGACAGTGAAAACAGCCCCTCCCCCCTCTGCTCCCTGTCTGTGTCTGTGAGAGGGGCCAGGTGGAGCCCACCAATCAGAGCAGAGCAATCAACCGCAGCTGCTGTGTGAGATTAAACAGTGCTGAGAGAGAGAAAAACGTCTGAAAGCCACCCCTCGAACAGAAAGGACTCCTGACCAAACCGTTGCTCCAATCTCTGAACCGACTTTACTGTGAGCATGCTGAGCCCTTCCCGAACGTCTAGAGACCTGTTTTGTGTGATTACCAGGAAGAAATGTCCCCTTTACAGCGATTCAAAGAAATGTTACTTCTGCTTTCCTCCAGAAATTTTCCCGCTTTTTTAACATGGCAGTCTATGGGGCTGTGGATGGGTGTTGCTGCCGCATCTTTGCGTGTGACGCCAAAACTATAAAGGTGACAGCTTCAGCAGTGTTATCACTGCGACCACCACAAATTTTCCTACGTTTCTATGTATAAATTATTTCTGTAGAGTGAAATTTGCGGCCTCAAGCGCAGTTTACAAATTTTTTTTTCGAGGAATTTCTTTCTCCCTCTGCCCTCTAGCGATGATGTCACCAACTGTAGCTCGCGAACATTCTACCAATACACACCCATTCATTTTTTGGCGTGGTTTTTGGCGATTTTTAGGCAAACCGTTTGCCGAAACCCTTAGAAAAGTCATAGCCAGCGTCGCCCGGCCGAGCCGGTCGATTTGACACCTTTTTGTGTATGTGTGACAAAAACTGTGGGACGAGTAGCGCGTCAAAAAAAGGGCGTAAGAATAATAATAATAACTAGAAAAATTTCTAAAGAAATTTTGAGTGTGCCTGACTCTGGCCCCGTCGAGCCCTACATTAAATAGCTGTCAGCGTGTGTATGCGCGTGTGTGTGTGTTTTGTCTGTTAATTAGAGAGTTTTCCAAAGTCTTTTATTTTGAAGGGACTCTTATTTTGAAAGAATTTTGTCTAGTGTGTGTGTCTGTGTGTCTGTGTCTGTCTGTCTGTCTGTCTGTGTCTCCCTCTATCCATCTATCTGTCTGTGTTTATCTCTGAGAGAGAAGGATAAAATGGCCGACATTAAAAATGTAGCCCTGATAGTCATTGATATTATAAAGACAGTGAAAACAGCCCCTCCCCCCTCTGCTCCCTGTCTGTGTCTGTGAGAGGGGCCAGGTGGAGCCCACCAATCAGAGCAGAGCAATCAACCGCAGCTGCTGTATGAGATTAAACAGTGCTGAGAGAGAGAAAAACGTCTGAAAGCCACCCCTCGAACAGAAAGGACTCCTGACCAAACCGTTGCTCCAATCTCTGAACCGACTTTACTGTGAGCATGCTGAGCCCTTCCCGAACGTCTAGAGACCTGTTTTGTGTGATTACCAGGAAGAAATGTCCCCTTTACAGCGATTCAAAGAAATGTTACTTCTGCTTTCCTCCAGAAAATTTCCCGCTTTTTTAACATGGCAGTCTATGGGGCTGTGGATGGGTGTTGCTGCCGCATCTTTGCGTGTGACGCCAAAACTATAAAGCTGACAGCTTCAGCAGTGTTATCACTGCGACCACCACAAATTTTCCTACGTTTCTATGTATAAATTATTTCTGTAGAGTGACATTTGCGGCCTCAAGCGCAGTTTACAAATTTTTTTTTCGAGGAATTTCTTTCTCCCTCTGCCCTCTAGCGATGATGTCACCAACTGTTGCTCGCGAACATTCTACCAATACACACCCATTCATTTTTTGGCGTGGTTTTTGGCGATTTTTGGCAAAACCGTTTGCCGAAACGCTTAGAAAAGTCATAGCACACCATTCCCGATCGAGCCGCACGTTTTGATACCACTTTTGTGTATGTGCGACCAAAACTCTGGGAGGAGAAGCGAACCAAAAAAAACATACGGAAGAAATATAAGAATAATAATAATAACTAGAAAAATTTCTAAAGAAATTTTGAGTGTGCCTGACTCTGGCCCCGTCGCCCCCATACATTATTATTGACACTGCTCAGCAAATTCAGTATTAATACAACAAGCTGTGTGAGTGAAAACAGCCCCTCCCCCTCTGCTCCCTCAGGCAGGAGGTTGCCAAGCAACCAGGGCCAACTGCCGGGCCCTAATCAGCAGAGCAGTTAGGTGCACCTGTTAGAATGTCAGTTGGAAATGCCCAGAGAGAGAGACAAAATGCTGAAAGTCACCCCTCGAACAGAAAGGACTCCTGACCAAACCATTTGGCCTATCATTGAACCGACTTCATTTTGAGCATCGTCAGCCCTTCCTGAACGTCTACATTACTGTTTTGTGTGATAACATGAAGAATTGTGCCCTCTACGAGCGATTCAAAGAAAGGTTACTTCTGCTCTCCTCCAGAAATTTTCCCGCTTTTTTAACATGGCAGTCTATGGGGCTGTGGATGGGTGTTGCTGCCGCATCTTTGCGCGTGACGCCAAAACTATAAAGCTGACAGCTTCAGCAGTGTTATCACTGCGACTACCACAAATTTTCCTACGTTTCTAGTGAAAAAATGAATTCTGTGGAATGACATTTGTGTCCTCAATCGCACTTTACAAATTTATTTTTCGACGAATTTCTCTCTCCCTCTGCCCTCTAGCGATGATGTCACCAACTGTAGCTCGCAAACATTCTACCAATACACACCCATTCATTTTTTTGGCGTGGTTTTTGGCGATTTTTGGCAAAACCGTTTGCCGAAACCCTTAGAAAAGTCATAGCACACCATTCCCGATCGAGCCGCACGTTTTGATACCACTTTTGTTTATGTGCGACCAAAACTCTGGGAGGAGAAGCGAACCGAAAAAACATACGGAAGAAATATAAGAATAATAATAATAATAAAATTAAGTATGGGGAATAGTATATAGTGTGCTCTTTCAGGCACACTCAATAAAAATAAGTATGGGGAATAGTATATAGTGTGCTCTTTCAGGCACACTCAATAAGCGCGGGGAATAACATATAGTGTGCTCTTTCAGGCACACTCAATAAGCGCGGGGAATAACATATAGTGTGCTCTTTCAGGCACACTCAACTAGAAAAATTTCTAAAGAAATTTTGAGTGTGCCTGACTCTGGCCCCGTCGAGCCCTACATTAAATAGCTGTCAGCGTGTGTATGCGCGTGTGTGTGTGTTTTGTCTGTTAATTAGAGGGTTTTCTAAAGTCTTTTATTTTGAAGGGACTCTTATTTTGAAAGAATTTTGTCTAGTGTGTGTGTGTCTGTGTGTCTGTGTGTGTCTGTCTGTCTGTCTGTGTCTCCCTCTATCCATCTATCTGTCTGTGTTTATCTCTGAGAGAGAAGGATAAAATGGCCGACATTCAAACTGTATTATTGACAGTCATTGTTATTATACAGAGCGTTCAATCAAGTTAATCACAGTCAGGCTTGTGGGGGGCAGTTAAGGAGAAAGTTTTACAGTCTTTTATTTTGAAGGAACTCTTATTTTGAAAGTCTTGTTGTGTGTGTGTGTATGTTTGTGTGTGTGTGTGTGTGTGTGCGTGTGTGTTTTGCCTGTTGAGGAGAGAGTTTTCTAAAATATTTTGTTTTGAAGGGACTCTTATTTTGAAAGTCTGTGTGTCTTTCTATCTATGTCTGTGTATGTGTCTGCGACAGAGAAGGATAAAATGGCCGACATTAAAAATGTAGCCCTGATAGTCATTGATATTATAAAGACAGTGAAAACAGCCCCTCCCCCCTCTGCTCCCTGTCTGTGTCTGTGAGAGGGGCCAGGTGGAGCCCACCAATCAGAGCAGAGCAATCAACCGCAGCTGCTGTGTGAGATTAAACAGTGCTGAGAGAGAGAAAAACGTCTGAAAGCCACCCCTCGAACAGAAAGGACTCCTGACCAAACCGTTGCTCCAATCTCTGAACCGACTTTACTGTGAGCATGCTGAGCCCTTCCCGAACGTCTAGAGACCTGTTTTGTGTGATTGTCAGGAAGAAATGTCCCCTTTACAGCGATTCAAAGAAACATTACTTCTGCTTTCCTCCAGAAATTTTCCCGCTTTTTTAACATGGCAGTCTATGGGGCTGTGGATGGGTGTTGCTGCCGCATCTTTGCGTGTGACGCCAAAACTATAAAGGTGACAGCTTCAGCAGTGTTATCACTGCGACCACCACAAATTTTCCTACGTTTCTATGTATAAATTATTTCTGTAGAGTGACATTTGCGGCCTTGAGCGCAGTTTACAAATTTATTTTTCAATGAATTTCTCTCTCCCTCTGCCCTCTAGCGATGATGTCACCAACTGTAGCTCGCGAACATTCTACCAATACACACCCATTCATTTTTTGGCGTGGTTTTTGGCGATTTTTGGCAAAACCGTTCGGCGAAACCCTTAGAAAAGTCATAGCCTGCGTCGCCCGGCCGAGCCGGTCGATTTGACACCTTTTTTGTGTATGTGCGACAAAAACTGTGGGACGAGTAGCGCGTCAAAAAAAGGGCGTAAGAATAATAATAATAACTAGAAAAATTTCTAAAGAAATTTTGAGTGTGCCTGACTCTGGCCCCGTCGAGCCCTACATTAAATAGCTGTCAGCGTGTGTATGCGCGCGTGTGTGTGTGTTTTGTCTGTTAAGGAGAGAGTTTTCCAAAGTCTTTTATTTTGAAGGGACTCTTATTTTGAAAGAATTTTGTCTAGTGTGTGTGTCTGTGTGTCTGTGTGTGACTGTGTGTGTCTGTGTGTGTCTGTCTGTCTGTCTGTGTCTCCCTCTATCCATCTATCTGTCTGTGTTTATCTCTGAGAGAGAAGGATAAAATGGCCGACATTCAAACTGTATTATTGACAGCCATTGTTATTATACAGAGAGTTCAATCAAGTTAATCACAGTCAGGCTTGTGGGGGGCAGTTAAGGAGAAAGTTTTACAGTCTTTTATTTTGAAGGAACTCTTATTTTGAAAGTCTTGTTGTGTGTGTGTGTGTGTGTGTGTGTGTGTGTGTGTGTGTGTCTGCGAGAGAGAAGGATAAAATGGCCGACATTAAAAATGTAGCCTTGATAGTCATTGATTAAGATAGCCCCTCCCCCCTCTCCTCCTTCAGACAGGCTTGAGGTTGCCAAGCAACCAGGGCCAACTGCCCTAATCAGCAGAGCAGTTAGGTGCACCTGTTAGAATGTCTAGTGATATAATTTTTATTTCTGTAGTACAAAATCTGTGTCCGTTAAGGAGAGAGTTTTACAAAGTCTTTTATTTTGAAGGGACTCTTATTTTGAAAGAATTTTGTCTAGTGTGTGTTTCTGTGTGTCTGTGTGTGTCTGTCTGTCTGTGTCTCCCTCTATCCATCTATCTGTCTGTGTTTATCTCTGTGAGAGAGAAGGATAAAATGGCCGACATTCAAACTGTATTATTGACAGTTATTGTTATTATACAGAGAGTTCAATCAAGTTAATCACAGTCAGGCTTGTGGAGGGCAGTTAAGGAGAAAGTTTTACAGTCTTTTATTTTGAAGGAACTCTTATTTTGAAAGTCTTGTTGTGTGTGTGTGTGTGTGTGTATGTTTGTGTGTGTGTGCGTGTGTGTGTGTGTGTGTTTTGTGTCTGCGAGAGAGAAGGATAAAATGGCCGACATTAAAAATGTAGCCTTGATAGTCATTGATTAAGATAGCCCCTCCCCCTCTCCTCCCTCAGACAGGCTTGAGGTTGCCAAGCAACCAGGGCCAACTGCCGGCCCTAATCAGCAGAGCAGTTAGGTGCACCTGTTAGAATCTCAGTTGGAAATGCCCAGAGAGAGAGAGAGAAAATGCTGAAACCGCCCGGTGTGTGTGTGTCTGTGTGTCTGTTTGTGTCTGTCTGTCTGTCTGTCTGTGTCTCCCTCTATCCATCTATCTGTCTGTGTTTATCTCTGTGAGAGAGAAGGATAAAATGGCCGACATACAAACTGTATTATTGACAGTCATTGTTATTATACAGAGAGTTCAATCAAGTTAATCACAGTCAGGCTTGTGGGGGGCAGTTAAGGAGAAAGTTTTACAGTCTTTTATTTTGAAGGAACTCTTATTTTGAAAGTCTTGTTGTGTGTGTGTGTGTGTGTGTGTGTGTGTGTATGTTTGTGTGTGTGCGTGTGTGTTTTGCCTGTTAAGGAGAGAGTTTTCTCAAATATTTTATTTTGAAGGGACTCTTATTTTGAAAGTCTGTGTGTCTCTCTATCTATGTCTGTGTATGTGTCTGCGAGAGAGAAGGATAAAATGGCCGACATTAAAAATGTAGCCTTGATAGTCATTGATTAAGATAGCCCCTCCCCCCTCTCCTCCCTCAGACAGGCTTGAGGTTGCCAAGCAACCAGGGCCAACTGCCGGCCCTAATCAGCAGAGCAGTTAGGTGCACCTGTTACAATGTCAGTTGGAAATGCCCAGAGAGAGAGAGAGAAAATGCTGAAACCGCCCGTCGAAAAAGACGGTGTGGTGGCCAAACCGTTTGGCCTATCATTGAACCGACTTCACTATGAGCATCTTGAGCTTCTCCTGATCATCTACATATATATTTGAGGCGAAAATTGTATAAACCTTGGCCTTGGTAGTCATAGAAAGAACAGGTGCTCCCTGCTCCTTTTGGAAATTTCTCCTCTCCCGTTAACATGGGCGTAGATGCGGCCGTGGGTTGGTGTTGCTGCCGCATCTTTGTGTCTCACGCCAAAACTATAAAGCCGACAGCTTCAGCAGTGTTATCACTGCGACCACCACAAATTTTCCTACATTTCTAGCTATAAAATTATTTCTGTAGAGAGACATTTGTGGCCTCAATCGCAGTTTACAAATTTTTTTTTTGACGAATTTCTCTCTCTCTCTGCCCTCTAGCGATGACATCACCCACTCTAGGTCTGGGACATTCTACCAATACACACCCATTCATTTTTTTGGCGTGGTTTTTGGCGATTTTTGGCAAAACCGTTTGGTGAAACCCTTAGAAAAGTCATAGCCTGCGTCGCACGGCCGAGCCGGTCGATTTGACACCTTTTTTGTGTATGTGCGACAAAAACTGTGGGAGGAGTAGCGCGTCAAAAAAAAGGGCGTAAGAATAATAATAATAACTAGAAAAATTTCTAAAGAAATTTTGAGTGTGCCTGACTCTGGCCCCGTCGAGCCCTACATTAAATAGCTGTCAGCATGTGTATGCGCGTGTGTGTGTTTTGTCTGTTAATTAGAGGGTTTTCCAAAGTCTTTTATTTTGAAGGGACTCTTATTTTGAAAGAATTTTGTCTAGTGTGTGTTTCTGTGTGTCTGTGTGTGTCTGTCTGTCTGTCTGTCTGTGTCTCCCTCTATCCATCTATCTGTCTGTGTTTATCTCTGTGAGAGAGAAGGATAAAATGGCCGACATTCAAACTGTATTATTGACAGTTATTGTTATTATACAGAGAGTTCAATCAAGTTAATCACAGTCAGGCTTGTGGAGGGCAGTTAAGGAGAAAGTTTTACAGTCTTTTATTTTGAAGGAACTCTTATTTTGAAAGTCTTGTTGTGTGTGTGTGTGTGTGTGTGTGTGTGTGTGTTTGTGTGTGTGTGTGTGTGTGTGTGTGTGTGTTTGTGTCTGCGAGAGAGAAGGATAAAATGGCCGACATTAAAAATGTAGCCTTGATAGTCATTGATTAAGATAGCCCCTCCCCCTCTCCTCCCTCAGACAGGCTTGAGGTTGCCAAGCAACCAGGGCCAACTGCCGGCCCTAATCAGCAGAGCAGTTAGGTGCACCTGTTAGAATGTCTAGTGATATAATTTTTATTTCTGTAGTACAAAATCTGTGTCCGTTAAGGAGAGAGTTTTACAAAGTCTTTTATTTTGAAGGGACTCTTATTTTGAAGGGACTTTTATTTTGAAAGCCTTTGATCTGTCTGTCTGTCTGTCTGTCAAAGAGAGTTTTTCAAAGTCTTTTATTTTGAAGGGACTCTTATTTTGAAAGCCTTTTGTCTTGTCTGTGTGTGTGTGTGTGTGTGTGTGTGTCTGCGAGAGAGAAGGATAAAATGGCCGACATTAAAAATGTAGCCTTGATAGTCATTGATTAAGATAGCCCCTCCCCCCTCTCCTCCTTCAGACAGGCTTGAGGTTGCCAAGCAACCAGGGCCAACTGCCCTAATCAGCAGAGCAGTTAGGTGCACCTGTTGTCAGTTGGCAATGCCCAGAGAGACACACAGAGAAAATCTTCAAATGAACTCCCTCGAAGAGGTGGCAAAAAATGCCATAAGGTGTGCCACAAACCAAAATCCGAAAGTACCAACAGTAAGCTCGTCTCGTGGACCATGTCTGGGCAGATTTTCAGGCGAAAATTGGATAAACTTTGGCCTTCGTGGTGATACAAAGAACAGGTGCTCCCTGCTCCTTTTGGAAATTTCTCCTCTCCCGTTAACATGGGCGTAGATGCGGCCGTGGGTTGGTGTTGCTGCCGCATCTTTGTGTCTCACGCCAAAACTATAAAGCCGACAGCTTCAGCAGTGTTATCACTGCGACCACCACAAATTTTCCTACATTTCTAGCTATAAAATTATTTCTGTAGAGAGACATTTGTGGCCTCAATCGCAGTTTACAAATTTTTTTTTTGACGAATTTCTCTCTCTCTCTGCCCTCTAGCGATGACATCACCCACTCTAGGTCTGGGACATTCTACCAATACACACCCATTCATTTTTTTGGCGTGGTTTTTGGCGATTTTTGGCAAAACCGTTCAGTGAAACCCTTAGAAAAGTCATAGCATACCGATCCCGGCCGAGCCGGTCGATTTGACACCTTTTTTGTGTATGTGCGACCAAAACTCTGGGAGGAGTAGTCGACCGAAAAACGTACGGAAGAATAATAATAATTATAATAATAAGAATAATAAGTATGGTGGATAGTATATAGTGTGCTCTTTCAGGCACACTCAATAATAATAAGCGCGGGGAATAACATATAGTGTGCTCTTTCAGGCACACTCAATAACTAGAAAAATTTCTAAAGAAATTTTGAGTGTGCCTGACTCTGGCCCCGTCGAGCCCTACATTAAGTAGCTGTCAGCGTGTGTATGCACGTGTGTGTGTGTTTTGTCTGTTAATTAGAGGGTTTTCCAAAGTCTTTTATTTTGAAGGGACTCTTATTTTGAAAGAATTTTGTCTAGTCTGTGTGTCTGTGTGTGTCTGTCTGTCTGTCTGTCTGTCTCTGTCTCCCTCTATCCATCTATCTGTCTGTGTTTATCTCTGTGAGAGAGAAGGATAAGATGGCCGACATTCAAACTGTATTATTGACAGTCATTGTTGTTATACAGAGAGTTCAATCAATTTAATCACAGTCAGGCTTGTGGGAGGCAGTTAAGGAGAAAGTTTTACAGTCTTTTATTTTGAAGGAACTCTTATTTTGAAAGTCTTGTTGTGTGTGTGTGTGTATGTTTGTGTGTGTGTGTGTGTGTGTGTGTGTGTGTGTGTTTTGCCTGTTAAGGATAGAGTTTTCTAAAATATTTTGTTTTGAAGGGACTCTTATTTTGAAAGTCTGTGTATCTCTCTATCTATGTCTGTGTATGTGTCTGCGACAGAGAAGGATAAAATGGCCGACATTAAAAATGTAGCCCTGATAGTCATTGATATTATAAAGACAGTGAAAACAGCCCCTCCCCCCTCTGCTCCCTGTCTGTGTGTCTGTGAGAGGGGCCAGGTGGAGCCCACCAATCAGAGCAGAGCAATCAACCGCAGCTGCTGTGTGAGATTAAACAGTGCTGAGAGAGAGAAAAACGTCTGAAAGCCACCCCTCGAACAGAAAGGACTCCTGACCAAACCGTTGCTCCAATCTCTGAACCGACTTTACTGTGAGCATGCTGAGCCCTTCCCGAACGTCTAGAGACCTGTTTTGTGTGATTACCAGGTAGAAATGTCCCCTTTAGAGCGATTCAAAGAAACATTACTTCTGCTTTCCTCCAGAAAATTTCCCGCTTTTTAACATGGCAGTCTATGGGGCTGTGGATGGGTGTTGCTGCCGCATCTTTGCGTGTGACGCCAAAACTATAAAGCTGACAGCTTCAGCAGTGTTATCACTGCGACCACCACAAATTTTCCTACGTTTCTATGTATAAATTATTTCTGTAGAGTGAAATTTGCGGCCTCAAGCGCAGTTTACAAATTTTTTTTTTGAGGAATTTCTTTCTCCCTCTGCCCTCTAGCGATGATGTCACCAACTGTAGCTCGCGAACATTCTACCAATACACACCCATTCATTTTTTGGCGTGGTTTTTGGCGATTTTTGGCAAAACCGTTTGCCGAAACGCTTAGAAAAGTCATAGCACACCATTCCCGATCAAGCCGCACGTTTTGATACCACTTTTGTGTATGTGCGACCAAAACTGCGGGACAAGAAGCGAACCGAAAAATGACACGGAAGAAACGGAAGAATAATAATAAGCCCGAGGAATAGTATATAGTGTGCTCTTTCAGGCACACTCAATAATAATAAGCGCGGGGAATAACATATAGTGTGCTCTTTCAGGCACACTCA
>CAMPSB010000443.1:0-91955 GCA_946959425.1 Argyrosomus regius | reverse complement strand
GATATGTTTCACTCTGCAGATATAATAACAGTCAACAGACTCTTCTATTGGCTCCAGTTAGACCAACATTGATGCTTCATGTGATTCTATGCAAACTCAGTGACCTTCCTTGTTACTCAGCTATAAAAACTTCACATCAGGCTGTCAGTGGAGTTCACAGCTCGTCACTTTCAACATAAACCATGTTTTCTGTAGCTCTGCTGCTGCTGTTGGCAGCTGGATGTGAGTCTCTCTGGATTTGTCAAAGTTAACAGTTCTTTATATACTCTTGCAGTATAACTTAATCATTTGTTACAAACCATTTTCTTTTTTAACAGGTGTGAAGTGTGAACAGTTGACACAGCCAGCCTCTGTGACTGTGCAGCCAGGTCAACGTCTGACCATCACCTGTCAGGTCTCTTATTCTGTTAGCAGCTACTACACAGCTTGGATCAGACAGCCTGCAGGGAAAGGACTGGAGTGGATTGGAATGAGAGCTGGATCCACATCATATTACAAAGATTCACTAAAGAACAAGTTCAGTATCGACTTAGACACTTCCAGCAACACAGCAACTCACGCTGTGTATTACTGTGCCAGAAAACCACAATAACACAAACCATCAGTAGACCTGAACAAAAACCTCTCAGTGCATGAACACTTGAAGTCACCAGAGGAGGAGCTGTCAGACCACTAATGATTTCAACCAACCAGTTCACTGTTAAAGAGTGATATGATGTCCTTGAAAGTTATTTTTCAGTCAAATCTTGAGATTATTTGGTCAGAATTTTCTTTATTCGGGTAAATAAATAAAAAAAAAATAAAAATAAATATGGCTGCAAAGATTTAGAAGAAAGAATGGGTCTCTCCCAATAACTGTTTAATCATTTTTGGAAATGTTTTATTTTCCTTGAAAATATATATTAACATGATTGCAACATCCATGTGTCCATCCATTTTCCATAACAACTTACTCTAATCAAGGTTGTGGGGACTGGAGCCAAATCGGCCAGAGGCTGGTACACCCTAGACAAGTCGCCAGGTTATCACAGGGCTGACACATAGAGACAAAAAAACCATTCACGCTCACATTACACCTAGGCAATTCAGAGTCACCAGTAACCTATTAACCTGGATAAGCTTTGGACTGTGGGATGAAGCCGGAGAACCTGGAGAGAAGCCACACAGAATATCCTTTATATTAAATCATAATCTTTGTTAAAGATACACATATTGTATATATTTTACAGAACATTGATGATGATGATTATTGTAAGCCTAGTTTTAGAAGTATTTACAGTATATTTAGCTATCAGCTATGTGTTGTCTTGAAAAACAAAATCATGAAAAGCAAAAAATTAAGTATTTCAGTATAGACAGTTTAATTTCAGACTACTGGATTGGACCAAGTCTAAAAGTCAAAAGGGGTTTTATCCTCCCTGTGAGGAGGAGTCAATGCAAAACTCAGATGTCTTCCACCTCTACTTATCTGACTGCAGAGAGGATGACAGAGAACAGTGGACACACAGTTTAACATGATGGACTATCGGACAGGACTGCTGCTTTTAACTATCTGCTGGGCAGGTGAAGATCTTCACTGATCTTTCATTTGATGTTTGGATTTAAGTTGTAAATTTCTTGTATGTGATGTTTTTGTTGTTGTCTTGACAGGTGTTGATGGTCAGACTCTGACAGAATCTGAACCAGTGATTAAAAGGCCTGGAGAATCTCACAGATTGACCTGTACAGCCTCTGGATTCACAATCAGCAGCTATGGGATGGCCTGGATAAGGCAGGCGCCTGGAAAAGGACTGGAGTGGATTGCTTATATCTATAGCAGTAGCTACATCTACTACTCCCAGTCAGTCAAAGGCCGGTTTACCATCTCCAAAGACGACAGCAGACAGCAGGTGTATCTGCAGATGAACAGTCTGAAGACTGAAGATTCTGCTGTTTATTATTGTGCTCGAGCCTCACAGTGACTGAAGTTGGTTGAACAGCTGTACAAAATCCCACAGTACTCATGTCTACTGGAGTGATACAAGCCAAGCATGAAGTAGATGACATAATACTGTATACTTTATGCTGTTGTATATTTTGTTTTTTCATATTTGTCCTAAAATATATTGTTTTATATTTCATATTTGATAACAATTTTGAAAACATTTTTTAAACAATGCAAAGTTTTGAACACTACTAATGAGAAACATTCTTCTCAACGATCAACTAATGAAAAACACAATAAAGGGCATTTGTTTATGAGGGGATCAAAGACAACACAGCAATCTGCTGAAACAACTACAGCTGTTAAATTCCACAAATGAAGATAAAACAATGTTTATATATGAATATGTGATTAAAAATTGATCTATAACTAGGACCCCCTGGAAGACGAGATGATACATCTCAAGGGGTTATCCTCTAATAAAATTTGAAACTAACAACAGGTGGCAGCAGAAGACATGAAGTCAGATGACACTATGACAGTGATAGTCTAAACACACACACACACACACACACACACACACACGCACACACACACACACACACACACACACACACACACACACACAATCATGAATGCACACTATGAAACTAACCGATGATATTGTGGTTTATGACTTGTGACAGTGTTACATTGGTCGGCGCTCACAGTGACACAGGAAGCAGCAACGCTGTACAAAAACGTAACATGTCAAAACAAGTAAAAAAAAATCCTTTCTACATTTCCCATTCACATAAATTGATGTTCAACATCATAAACACTCAGAGAAACAACATTTGAAGAAAAATGCTTCATCAGTTTGAGTGCAGCTCTGGTGTTCTCTAATATGTCGTTATGGAAGATGAGAACTTTAAAATCCTTTTGACCTGACTGTGACTGACATAAATAAAAAGCCAATTAATACAAATTTTAATTTTACACATACAATAAAAAAATGTTCAAGGAAAGAAAAAAATAATCCGACCATTAGTTCAAGTTCAGTAACCTCAGAAATTTAATGAATGAACAAATGCTGCAATTAAAAAATGACTTTTACTCATACCTTTAAAATTGAATATGTACATGTATATGATGTAGGAAGTGCTGATAGTAAATAACAGCTCAGATCATATTCAAAATATATGTTAATGATTAAAAAACATGTTAAACACACTGTAAACATGTCTTATAGAAAGTAACATTTTTGGTGGTTGTTCCTTTTTTTCCCCGTTGGTGCACATCATCATTATTATTCCAATGTTGATTTTAATGAATATGTTTTCATGATTCCATGATTCATTCTAATATTCACATTAAGTTGTTTAAATAATGATATGTTGTTCATACAATACATCCAATCATTAATTGTTTAGTAAAGTACAGTAAACATAAAATTAACAGTTATTTCATTTCTGTAAATGCAGGAACATTTTCAAAAGTGTGTAAGGACATTAATATATCATATATAAAGCAGAGATGATTTCCAGTCTGCAGATATAATAACAGTCAACAGACTCTTCTATTGGCTCCAGTTAGACCAACATTGATGCTTCATGTGTTTGACTGCATGCAAACTCAGTGACCTTCCTTGTTACTCAGCTATAAAAACTTCACATCAGGATGTCAGTGGAGTTCACAGCTCGTCACTTTCAACATAAACCATGTTTCCTGTAGCTCTGCTGCTGCTGTTGGCAGCTGGATGTGAGTCTCTATGGACTTAACAGTTCATCATTTGCAGTATAACTTGATCATTTGTTACAAAACATTTCCTTTTTTAATAGGTGTGAAGTGTGAACAGTTGACACAACCAGCCTCTGTGACTGTGCAGCCAGGACAACGTCTGACCATCACCTGTCAGGTCTCTTATTCTCTTAGCGACTACTTCACAGCTTGGATCAGACAGCCTGCAGGGAAAGGACTGGAGTGGATTGGAATGAGATTTACTGGAGGTTCATCCTATAAAGATTCACTAAAGAACAAGTTTAGTATCAACGTAGACTCTTCCAGCAAAACAGTAACTCTAAATGGACAGAATGTGCAGCCTGAAGACACTGCTGTGTATTACTGTGCTATCCACAATAACACAAACCATCAATAGACCTGCACAACCCCACCCTCCAGTGCCTGAACACTTGTAACATGAAGCCGCCAGAGGAGGAGCCCTCCGACCACAAATTATTTCAGCACCAGATCACTGTCTACACTCAACTTTCTGAGATTTTCATTTTTTTCAATTTCAGTTTTCATCAATCATTGTAAGACAACTGAACACAGATTGCTACATATGCTACATTGAGTTTTGTATGTAAATATATGTACTAGAATAACTGTAAAACATCATACAGGATTTCATGAACATATTCTTTGTCCAGTATTCCAGTATTCAATATTTAAGTATATTATTCACACAATAGCCCACTTTCTTTGTGTGAGATGAAGACCAGAACATTTCAAATCCATTTTGATTGATTTTTGATCATTTCTTTGATCAAGAATCAATCAATTTTGATAGTTTTTGTTTAATTTAAACATACTTTAGTCAGCTGATTTACTATCACTGGTATGTAAATTAGCCTTGGGTGTTACCTATAAGGAAGTGAAGTGTGTGTTTGTGTGTCAGTGAGAGGACAGAAGAGCTCACATCAGTTCAGCTTCAATATCAACCATGTTCTCTGTAGCTCTGATACTGCTGCTGGCAGCTGGATCCTGTGAGGAGCTTTCAGTGGATTCACACTGATAAACACATTAGAAGCGATGAATACTGAGATGAATGATGGAGATAATGTTGATTTCTGTTTCCACAGGTGTGAACAGTATTAATCTTGTGCAGCCAGAATCAAATGGTTGTGCAGCCTGGACAGTCTGTGACCATCACCTGTCAGGTCTCTGGATATTCTGTGACTGATAGCAGCTATGCAACAGGTTGGATCAGACAGTGTGAAGGAAAACCAATGGACTGGATTTTCCATCAGTGGGGTGGAGGTGACTTTTATCAAAATAATGCTCTGAAGAACAAGTTCAGCTACAGCAGAGACACTTCTGCTGCAACAGTGACTCTAAAAGGACAGAATGTGCAGACGGAGGACACAGCTGTTTATTACTGTGTACGTCAGCCCACAGTGATACAAACCACCAACAGACCTGCACAAATACCCAGAAACCATAACAATGATTTTCACATTTCATATTGTTGATTCTTTAGTTAAACTTTTATCATACAGACACTTTATTTTCTCTGTTTTAGTCACAATATATGATCATAAAACAAATCTTTTAAAAATGGAGAAAAATAAAATATGCTTCTGCCCCTGGATGTGACAAATGACTTTAGATTTAATAAAATAATTGCTGACTGCTCTTGTACTTTGTGTGGAGCATCAGAGGTCACATCCTCAGCCTCGGGAGGATGAATACATTCACTCTTCTGCTGGCTGGTCTCTCTCTGCACCGTGAGTTCTCTTGCTTCTTGCTGTTTTGTGTTTTATCAGACAACACTGACTTATGGTCAGTTAGTGATACCTAGATGTCTGTCTCTCTGTCATCTGTCAGAAGAGGAGCCCTCAGACAACTAATGACTTCAACACAAGCTGACTTTTAAAGAGAGAAACCGTCTTTGGATTATGGATTAACACAGAAGAGATAAGAACGATGAAACTGAATGTAAGGGTTTGTTGTTAACTGTTGTTCTCCCTTTTTACAGCATATTCATTTTTTCCTTCAACATTTTTCAACATAAATGTCTACATTGTTTCTTCCTAAATGACAATGACAAGTTCTGTCCAGTACAATTGCATTTCACTTCTGAAGCTGTGTCTGGCTGTGTGGTCAGGAACTGCAGCTTGTAATATAGGATTCTAATGAGGTTCTTGAATAATGATGCATTAAAGACAAGAGAGGTTCTACAGAATTGACATGGATACACACTCTCAAAGGAGGAGTCAATGCAAAACTCAGATGTCTTCCACCTCTACTTATCTGACTGCAGAGAGGATGACAGAGAACAGCGGACACACAGTTTAACATGATGGACTATAGGACAGGACTGCTGCTTTTAACTATCTGCTGGGCAGGTGAAGATCTTCATTGATCTTTTATTTGATGTTTGGATTTAAGTTGTAAATGTGTTTTTTGCTGTTTGTATGATGGTCTTTGTTGTTGTCTTGACAGGTGTTGATGGTCAGACTCTGACAGAATCTGAACCAGCGATTAAAAGGCCTGGAGAATCTCACAGATTGACCTGTACAACTTCTGGACTGTCATTCAGTAGCGTCTGGATGGTCTGGGTCAGACAGGCTCCTGGAAAAGGACTGGAATGGATTGCTACTGATGGTGGCAGCAGTGGCAAATACTACTCTCAGTCAGTCCAAGGCAGGTTTATCGTCTCCAGAGACAACAGCAGAGAGCAGCTGTATCTGCAGATGAACAGTTTGAAGACTGAAGATTCTGCTGTTTATTATTGTGCTCGAGACTCACAGTGACTGAAGCTGTTTGAACAGCTGTACAAAATCCTACAGTACTCATCATTACTGGACTGATAGACAATCAAAAATAATTATTTAGTTATTTCATCTATTGCTTTGTTGTGTTTGATGAAAACATCATCATGAACCAACAACAATGGAAATTAAAGACATAAATAAATAAAAATATCTTAATGTAATGATCACTTCTTTACAAAGCAGCCAATGACAGCAAACCATTGTCCATGTATGAATGAAAGAAATAAAACATGTACACATTTCAGCCACAAGTTTACATAATGTTTACACTATTTGTCATCTAAACGTGGTCACAATATGGGAGTGAAAAATAATGTTGCAGTTGTTTTTTTAAAAACACTAGATGGCAGTCAGTGTCAAGTTTCTCATTTGATTAGACATGATGAGGTAAAATGTCCACAATCCATAATATATTCAAAATATCAATTAATAATATGACAGGGTGAGATGACAATGAAGCAGTTTTTAGAAATGCTAGTAAATGTTGGTGATCAGAATAAAACTATACATGATTCATATTATTGTAAATGTTCTCATGTGCTGCCCATTATGCTCAAAGTGACGAATGAGAAACAGAGGCTTGGTACGGAGGTGAATTATGAGTTATCTCATTGGAATAAATCTTGTATGTTAATGTGTCAGATGACAGATTTTTGCATGATTAGGATAAAAGTTGTTGTTTTTTAATAGATGTTTCTGATAGAAATTTTACACAAATTGAAACATGTCAGTCAACAGCTGACTTGGAGGACAGACTCTTGGACATTCCCCATTTTCATAAAATATCTCCAGTCTGGTTCTTTCCTCCCTGTGAGGAGGAGTCAATGCAAAACTCAGACGTCTTCCACCTCTACTTATCTGACTGCAGAGAGGATGACAGAGAACAGTGGACACACAGTTTAACATGATGGACTATAGGACAGGACTGCTGCTTTTTACTCTCTGCTGGGCAGGTGAAGATCTTCACTGATCTTTCATTTGATGTTTGCTTCTAAGTTGTAATTTTGTTGTTCCTGATGGTTTTCTTTGCTTTCTTGACAGGTGTTGATGGTCAGACTCTGACAGAATCTGAACCAGTGATTAAAAGGCCTGGAGAATCTCACAGATTGACCTGTACAACCTCTGGATTGTCATTCAGTAGCAGATGGATGGCCTGGATCCGACAGGCTCCTGGAAAAGGACTGGAGTGGGTTGCTACCATCAGCACTGATAGTAGCGGCATCTACTACTCTCAGTCAGTCAAAGGCCGGTTTACCATCTCCAGAGACAACAGCAGAGAGCAGCTGTATCTGCAGATGAACAGTCTGAAGACTGAAGATTCTGCTGTTTATTATTGTGCTCGAGAGTCACAGTGACTGAAGTTTGTTGAGCAGCTGTACAAAATCCTACAGTACTCATCAGTACTGGACTGATAGACAATCAAAAATAATTATTTAGTTATTTCATCTATTGCTTTGTTGTGTTTAATGAAAACATCATCATGAACCAACAACAATGAACATTAAAGACATAAATAAATAAAAATATCTTGATGTAATGATCACTTCTTCACAAAGCAGCCAATGACAGCAAACCATTGTCCATGTATGAATGAAAGAAATAAAACATGTACACATTTCAGCCACAAGTTTACATAATGTTTACACTATTTGTCATCTAAACGTGGTCACAATATGGGAGTGAAAAATAATGTTGCAGTTGCTTTTTTAAAAACACTAGATGGCAGTCAGTGTCAAGTTTCTCATTTGATCAGACATGATGAGGTAAAATGTCCACAATCCATAATATATTCAAAACATTAATTAATAATATGACAGGGTGAGATGACAACGAAGCAGTTTTTAGAAATGCTAGTAAATGTTGGTAATCGGAATAAAACTATACATGATTCATATTATTGTAAATGTTCTCATGTGCTGCCCATTATGCTCAAAGTGACGAATGAGAAACAGAGGCTTGATACGGAGGTGAATTATGAGTTATCTCATTGGAATAAATCTTGTATGTTAATGTGTCAGATGACAGATTTTTGCATGTTTAGAACGAAAGTGTTTTTTTTTTTTTTAAATATGTTTCTGATAGACATTTTACACAAACTGAAACATATAAGTCAACAGCTGACTTGGAGGGCAGACTCTTGGACATTCCCCATTTACATTAAATATGTCCAGTCTGGTTCTCTCCTCCCTGTGAGGAGGAGTCAATGCAAAACTCAGATGTCTTCCACCTCTACTTATCTGACTGCAGAGAGGATGACAGAGAACAGTGGACACACAGTTTAACATGATGGACTATAGGACAGGACTGCTGCTTTTAACTATCTGCTGGGCAGGTGAAGATCTTCACTGATCTTTTATTTGATGTTTGGATTTAAGTTTTAAATTTCTTGTATGTGATGTTTTTGTTGTTGTCTTGACAGGTGTTGATGGTCAGACTCTGACAGAATCTGAACCAGTGATTAAAAGGCCTGGAGAATCTCACAGACTGACCTGTACAGCCTCTGGATTCACATTCAGTAGCTACTATATGGGCTGGATCAGACAGGCTCCTGGAAAAGGGCTGGAGTGGATTGCCCGGATTGATAGTGGTAGTGGTAGCAGCAAATACTACTCTCAGTCAGTTCAAGGCCGGTTTACCATCTCCAGAGACAACGGCAGACAGCAGGTGTATCTGCAGATGAACAGTCTGAAGACTGAAGATTCTGCTGTTTATTATTGTGCTCGAGACTCACAGTGACTGAAGTTGGTTGAACAGCTGTACAAAATCCTACAGTACTCATCTTCACTGGACTGATAAACCCTGCACTGTTTTACATCATTAATGTTATCAGCTCAAGTAATTCAAAATGATACAATACACAGACATTTATGTACCACTGAAGTATTATTGGCTTTAAGGTTATATTAATTAGAAATAAGTATTTTTGTGATTTAGCAGTCCAGTTTCAGAGTGCAATACCACTGTTGTAAATATGGACAGCTGTAAATGTGCATTTGTTATGATTATGTTACTTAGGACTGTAACCAAGCGAACAAACAACTTTGTCAAATATCAAGCAAGTGTAACAACAAAAGACAGCAGCCAGTTAATATTACTTATTGCTTACTCCGTAAATGTCCTCTTCAGTCTCTTCACATTGCCATTATATCCTTAGATCCTGATGGGACTGGTTATATTTCCTGCGTCCCCAGACTTTATTCTGGTAAAATACTGTCTCTGCTGTACAAAATCCTACAGTACTCATCTATAAAGCACAAGTATGAAATATTTTCCCTTCATATTCATATTCCATACTTTTTTTTACTGATATCATTTTTTCTATTGCTTTTTTCTTTATATTCTTCTATATTCTAATAATATTAAATATTTTAAATAATCCATTATACAAAGTACTGAAAATTGTTCCTTCAAAATAACATCAAAAAAATTTAAATTGCTAAAAAAACAAACAATGATCACTTGTTGATAAAAGGGTCAAAGACAACACAACAATCTTGTTTGTGATTAAACTATTACAAATATTAAACACTTCTACAGATTTAAATACAATAATGGTTGTAAGTGATGTGGAATCTAAAGTGAGTCATAACATGAGAGTGAAAAATAATGGTACAGTTACCTGAATAAAACCATTAGAGGGCAGTCAGTGTCAAGTTTTTCTCTCCTCTGTCAGTAAAAGGAGACTCTCAGAACTCGTGTCCTGATCATCTGTTTTCCTCTAGAGGCTCCAAGTTTGTCTTTATGTCTTCAAACATCTGCAAACACTGAAACCATTAAAAGTCTTTTATACAAACCTGCAAAATCAGACTGAAGTTTTTAAACTATTCACATGATGCACACAGACATGGAGAGAACATGCAAACTCCACATGTTTCACTAAATGTCTAAATTAGTTTCAACTTACAGAAATGTAGAGAATTACAATTTAAAAAGTTTTTATTTCATTTTTAATAAACGCATGTATGTTTGTCTTTTTCCTTTGAGGCAAATGATGTACAAAGACTTTTTCCTGTTCCTTTTTTCTGTTCCCTTTTCAGGAAATTATAAATTACAAAGATGTGTTGCACTGTGCCAGAAGTTACAGAAACTGTCATCACAAAATTGGATTAGTGAATCCAGTAAGACCACAGCAGCCTGATGTCAATACTGTAACAAAGCTGGAATGAATTAAATTGTTTGATGGAAACTGGCATGAATGATATCCTGTGCTGAAGAGTTTGGCTGAAGACGCTTCTCAAATCAGGATATTTGATATTTGTTTGTTTTAAAATGAATGGTCATGATACAAATCAGAAGAAATTTATAGTTGCAGCAACAAAAGGACAACAAATAATATGAGTAAACTAAAATAAGAATATAAGTGAAAATACAAACTGAGTAAAGTGACAGTAGTGATATTGATGGTCAGACTCCAGAAACATGATTCTCTAAAAGCCAAGACCAATCCTGTTCTCTCTTCCCTGTGAGGAGGAGTCAATGCAAAACTCAGATGTCTTCCACCTCTACTTATCTGACTGCAGAGAGGATGACAGAGAACAGTGGACACACAGTTTAACATGATGGACTATAGGACAGGACTGCTGCTTTTAACTATCTGCTGGGCAGGTGAAGATCTTCACTGATCTTTCATTTGAAGTTTGGATTTAAGTTGTACATTTGTGGTAGATGAACATTTTTATTATTATTTTATAATTTTTATCTTGACAGGTGTTGATGGTCAGACTCTGACAGAATCTGAACCAGTGATTAAAAGGCCTGGAGAATCTCACAGATTGACCTGTACAGCCTCTGGATTCACATTCAGTAGCTACTGGATGAACTGGGTCAGACAGGCTCCTGGAAAAGGACTGGAGTGGCTTGCTGCCATTTATGGCAGTAGCAGCTTCTACTCTCAGTCAATCAAAGGCCGGTTTACCATCTCCAGAGACGACGGCAGACAGCAGGTGTATCTGCAGATGAACAGTCTGAAGACTGAAGATTCTGCTGTTTATTATTGTGCTCGAGACTCACAGTGACTAGAGTTGGTTGAACAGCTGTACAAAATCCTACTCATTTTTATGAGGCTGATAAAGATCAAATATGAAGTATCCGACATAATATATACTACATGCTATTCTGAATTTTATTTTCATATTAATCTTTTCATTCTTTATTTTCATTTTATTTGTTTCTATTTTTGATATCAAATGTTTTAAATGTTGGAAACTCCTGAAAACTGTTCCTGAGAAATATTGTTACTCAACATTCCATCAATAAAAAAACACAGTAACAACATTTCTACAAATGAAGACACAATAATAAAATTATAAATTAAATAAATAAAACTGTAAATTATGTTGAATCTGTGATTAAAGATGGATTGACAACTAATCCTGCAGAAAAAAAACATTTCCTGGGATTCACATGATTAATGTCGTCAGGTCATTTCTAAATGAAACATATTCTCATTTTCACTGGGCTGATAACTGGGCTGGGCTGCTGACTGCTCTTGTACTTTGTGTGAGGCATCAGAGGTCACATCTCCAGCCTCAGGATGATGAACACACTAACTCTTCTGCTTGTTGTGTTACCGGCACCAAACATAGGGGAAATCTGGAGCGGCAGCAAGGGTTATACAGAGTAAGAAGCATCGTGTAGCCAATATATAAACATGTGTCTGTGGACTGATAGAGAGAGGACCATAAGTTAGCCTCTTACTGTAACTCATGCCAGGGCTTGTTTATTTCTGAACACATAATTTCATACAATTCACAGTCACTTAACTCCTCAATTTAATGTTGTGACTTTTCATGGCTGCCGAAGTCGGTCTGTGGATTTGCTTGAAAAGAAAAGAACCGCAACTCGTCTTGACTTGAATAATTAGAACTTTATTCAAAGAAACAAGTGAGTTTGGGATGCATCCCCTGATCCAATCCAATTTTTCGATTCCAATTCTTCCGGGCTAGCTTTTATACTCACAGACAAAAGAACAAACATTCTGAAAATGTCCTTTTATGGAACCAACTTCTGTTGTTGTCTTTCATACCTGACTTTGCCACATCAGTCTTTACCAAATAAGGACACAGAACGTTGCACTCAGAGAGAGAGGTCAAAAGGTCAGCAAGAACATCCCGCTATTTACCCAAGAAAGGTCATAAATACTATAGAATGCTTATTGTTCACTCAGAGAGAGGTCATTGCAAGTTCTTTCAGAAATACACTTCACATTCAACTGTACCATCAGGAGAGACCAATGAAATACTATGAAATGCTTGTAAGAAAATATACCACATTAACTTCACACGTGAGATGACAATAAAGCATCTTTCAGAAATGCTAGTAAATGTTGGTGATCAGAATAAAACTATAGATTATTCATATTATTGTAAATGTGCTGTCCATTATGCCTGTTTCTCATTAGTGACTTTGAGCATAATTAAGTGACTAATGAGAAACAGAGGCATGGCCAAGGCTAGTTCACATATTAAAATAAATCCAGTATGTTTTAGATGACAGATTGTTGGCTTATCAGAATAAATGTGGTTGTGCATTTAATAGATGTTTAGTCTTAGATTAAGTGCCCAGTTTCAAGAAATATCTCCAGTCTGTTCTTTTCCCTCCATGTGAGGAGGAGCCAATGCAAAACTCAGATGTCTTCCACCTCTACTTATCTGACTGCAGAGAGGATGACAGAGAACAGTGGACACACAGTTTAACATGATGGACTATAGGACAGGACTGCTGCTTTTAACTATCTGCTGGGCAGGTGAAGATCTTCACCGATCTTTCATTTGAGGTTTGCTTTTGAGTTGTAAATATGTTTTCTGTTATTTGTATGATGACTTTTCTTTGATATCTTGACAGGTGTTGATGGTCAGACTCTGACAGAATCTGAACCAGTGATTAAAAGGCCTGGAGAATCTCACAGATTGACCTGTACAGCCTCTGGATTCACACTCAGTGGCTACTGGATGGCCTGGGTCAGACAGGCTCCTGGAAAAGGGCTGGAGTGGATTGCTACTGACACTGATGGCAGTAGCAAATACTACTCTCAGTCAGTTCAAGGCAGGTTTATCGTCTCCAGAGACAACAACAGACAGCAGCTGTATCTGCAGATGAACAGTCTGAAGACTGAAGATTCTGCTGTTTATTATTGTGCTCGAGTCTCACAGTGACTGAAGTTGCTTAAGCAGCTGTACAAAATCCTACAGTACTCATCAGACCCCCTCACTTGATTCACGTCTGCAGTTCAGGTAGTTGAAGTAAATGATTTAATCCCTTTACACCAAAACATCTTTTTAGTTCTTTTTAATTGAGTTTCAAAGCCATATTTCATGACAAATCGTATTCTATTTCTAAACATCGATTTGAATTGCTTAAATATACAAAATGTGTCACTAAATTAACAGATGTTATTAACAGAGCTTCAGAGTTTCATGAAATCCATTCCTCAAAGAAGAAAATCACAATAATATAAACAATTTAATGGTTTCCTAACCCTAACCTGAACTTTCAGTACTGCAGACTGATAATGAGCTTTAGTTTGCATACAGTGAAATGAGAGCTACATTCATTCAGTACATATTTACACTGAAAGCACTTTATGTCATTATAATTGTTCCTCTTGGATACAAAATCCACAGTATTACTTCAAAGCAAAATTAATTATTAAATTCAGAATAACCCACAAACATGCATCAGCATAAATAAACAGGATGATCTGAAATTTTTTTTCCAACCCTTGGCCTAAGTACCTGTCTGATAACACCTCATGCCAATTTAACAATCATAATTTATAAAAATATCTCATGAAATTAATGCTGATAACCTTTTGATTTACTGGACACCTGCATAACATATACTCCTCTCTGATTTCAAAATAATCTGACCGAAATGTCTGAGATTTTGTTTCTTCCAAAATGACAACACCAAGTTCTGCCCAGTCCAAAGACATGAGAGGTCCTACAGAATTGTGGCACACATCCAGACACACACATGCACACACGCACACACGCACACACACACACACACACACACACACACACACACACACACACACACACACACACACACACACACACACACACACACACACACACACACACACGTTTCTCTCATAGGAGGAGTCAATGCAAAACTCAGATGTCTTCCACCTCTACTTATCTGACTGCAGAGAGGATGACAGAGAACAGTGGACACAGTTTAACATGATGGACTATAGGACAGGACTGCTGCTTTTGACTATCTGCTGGGCAGGTGAAGATCTTCACTGATCTTTCATTTGAGGTTTGCAGTTTTGCTGTTTTTTTACTGTTTGTATGATGGTTTTCTTTGCTGTGATGACAGGTGTTGATGGTCAGACTCTGACAGAATCTGAACCAGTGATTAAAAGGCCTGGAGAGTCTCACAGATTGACCTGTACAGCCTCTGGATTCACACTCAGCAGCTACTGGATGGCCTGGGTCAGACAGGCTCCTGGAAAAGGACTGGAGTGGATTGCTACCATCAGCACTGGCAGTAGCTACATCTACTACTCTCAGTCAGTCAAAGGCCGGTTTACCATCTCCAGAGACGACGGCAGACAGCAGGTGTATCTGCAGATGAACAGTCTGAAGACTGAAGATTCTGCTGTTTTTTATTGTGCTCGAGACTCACAGTGACTGGAGTTGGTTGAGCAGCTGTACAAAATCCTACAGTACTCACTGCTAGTGACTCAGTCCATGGCTCAGACTGCACAAAACCTGCACTAATCATGCACTAACACAACTCACCACTAAATTAGACTAGAGTACATTTTGTATGACTTTTGTATGCAAACATATTTGTGAACATATTTATTGGCCTTACAAACCTATGTTTCACTAATTTACTTGATCGTTGGGTGATCAGTGCTCACTGAACTGCAGCTTTTTGGGGTTAGCCTCCAGCAGAAAAGCAATGCCTTCAACATTATGTTAAAGATGAATCTCATTCAAATGGAAGGCACGTATAAAAACATTCTTTATTTATTATTAATTAAAATATTCATTTCATTGGCATATTAACCAACTTCTCACTTACTCAATCAGCTATCTCATGATCTCTCAATACACCTGGCCAACCCGCAACTTGGACCATAAAAAAATAAAATAAAACCATGAATGTTTTGGGTCATATCCTTATTGTTAAATACACTCATTTTAAAGTTTCTTTGATAAAAGCGTCAGTGTTTCAAGCGATAAAATAAATTCAGCTCACACCTCAACTTGTGATCTAACTGTAGTAGAAATGAATGCTCAAAACGTTTCTCATTTATTCATTATTGAAAAGAATCTGAACTATAACTGCATTTGTAAGTGAACCCTAGTCTTTAGCCAATTTCATACTGATGAATGTTTAGTCAAACTACGTAAACGTTTGTTTTCAGTAAAATTGTGTACAGTACAGTAAAAGTGTGTATGCCAGATTCAACTTTCACCTTCTCTTTGTGTGAGAAGAAGACCCAGACAACATTTCATCGTAATTTTGAAAAATTGAAATATACTTTGGTCAGCTGATTTACTATCACCAGTATGTAATTTAGCCTTTTTGGGTGTCACCTAAGGAACTGAAGTGTGTGTTTGTGTGTCAGAAGAGCTCACATCAGTTCAACTTCAACATCAACCATGTTCTCTGTAGCTCTGATACTGCTGCTGGCAATAGAACAGTTAAGTGTTTTAATTATGCTACATGGATCTCACCTGACTTCCACTGCACGCAACATCAGCATAGAAGAGACTTGGAGAAGATTAATTTTCTCCCAATCTGAGATGCCTACTGTACATGTTTTTATTAAATTATTTTTGTGTGTCGTGATGCCCTTATAGGGAAAACATTTTTCATGTTTCTGTAGAAACAATCTGATGACTTCACGAATACATGATGCAAATATCCCATTTGTGATATGATCAAGGTGAAAAAAGCTTGAAAATTTTACACCATGAATTAAACATAACAATGTGTTCTTAATGACCACCTGCAAACACACTTTGATATGTCGACATAGATTTCTACAACCTCATGATTACACATTTACTCTCTTTATGATGTTACATTACTCACAGCAATAAAAGGTCCTTCAGTTGTCAAAGCATCATCGATTACTAACATTCGTAAGTACAAATCATGAATGTTTTTTAAAACATTAGTGTTCATGATGAGATGACAGTTGAAAACAAAAGTTTTATTTAGTCTGCTACACAATATGCTGACAGAGAGTAATGAGAAACCATGATGCCAAAATGAATTAGATTTGAACTAATTTGAATTTAAAAGACAAAAGCCCTGCGATTTAATTTAGATTTCTGAACTCAAACTAACATTTTGATTTATAAAAAGAGATCAATATGGTCACGGTGTTAATACTCATACATTTCATGTAAATGACATGAAAACATGTCAGACAAACAAATAAACTAACTGGAATGAGGAATGATTCTCTAAAAGCCAAGTCCAATCCGAGGAGGAGTCAATGCAAAACTCAGATGTCTTCCACCTCTACTTATCTGACTGCAGAGAGGATGACAGAGAACAGTGGACACACAGTTTAACATGATGGACTATAGGACAGGACTGCTGCTTTTAACTATCTGCTGGGCAGGTGAAGATCTTCACTGATCCTTCTTTTGATGTCTGCTTGTAAGTTGTAAGTTTGTTACATGTCATGTTTTTTTTATCTTGACAGGTGTTAATGGTCAGACTCTGACAGAATCTGAACCAGTGATTAAAAGGCCTGGAGAATCTCACAGATTGACCTGTACAACCTCTGGATTCACATTCAGCAGCTCCCATATGGACTGGGTCAGACAGGCTCCTGGAAAAGGACTGGAGTGGATTGCTTTCATACACACAGGCAGTAGCAGCATCTCTTACTCTCAGTCAGTCAAGGGTAGATTCACCATCTCCAGAGATGACTCCAGCAGTAAACTGTATCTACAGCTGAACAGTCTGAAGACTGAGGACACAGCTGTGTATTACTGTGCCAGAGAGGCACAGTGAGAGACAATAACAGGACAGTCACACAAAAACTACTTCCTCTGCTGCGGACGAAAATAAAACAGCAATAAAACAAACCCAAAGCAACTGTATCAACCGCAAAAAACACTCAGTAAATACTGACAGCAGTTGCAGTCAGTGTCTACAAAAACAAATATGCCACTGGAGAGCTCAGCACATGGAAATGAGGACGACTATGGAGCAGGACCTAAATTAAATTACAAACACAGCAGTATATAAACACATAGCAACTTAAAAACTAAAGTTAAGACCAACAGCATATGGCATTGTACAAAACTGTCACAACCTGTCACACAGGATCTGAGGGGAGAAGCATCATATTGAAGACTCAATGGCACAACTTAGCTATATATATTAAACATGAATGTATAACAGATCCATTATATTAAACAAACAAATTGAAAATATGGGAGCAGGAGGTATACTAAGGCCCAGCTAGCCCCATAGAAGTCACGGAAGCTACCTGCTGTCACAGGGTTCTTAAAATGGTGACAATTTACTAAGACCAGGAACTGAAGAAAGCTGAGGTGGAACTAGAATCCACCTAGAATCTGGGATTTTGTATCTTCTTTTAATTTCTTCCTTACTGCCACTGGCAAATGATGAGGATTAGAGTGGTTATTGGCTGTTGGATAGAACTCCTTACCGTCTAAGGACAGGGTGTTTAAACAGGAACTGCAAGTAGAGACCTCAGGCAAAGCTGTAAAATGAAGCACTGGGTAAGCTTCAGGTGGGGTCTGTAATTTGACAGCTTTGGGATCCTTTGGTCCAATTGTGTCTAATAACCACCTATAAGTCACACTCACTCCTTAGTGTCAGGACTTGTCACAGATGGATTAGGCGTAGCTACAGGAAAAGCATGACCACTCGGAATAGGCAAAAGTTTGAGTGGAATGATGAACCTGGCATACCTCAGTCAACCTATGTTGCTAACAGCATATAATGCACCTTTTTGCTCAGGAGATTTTACTATCTGGATCCCAGGCATCCTGGATTTCATTCATCAGTACGAAGGGAGACGTGTCGCCCTGCTGGTAATAAATGTAAACAAAGTCATGAAAAATGTTCCTGAGAAATATTATTATAAAATGTAATAATAACTGTAACTGATAACACAAAAAAACACAATAAAAAATGATAAAATGACGATCAAAGACAGCACAACAATTTTGTTACTGAAATTAAAATGCAAAGAATACTAAATTCTTTGAAATTCCTGTAGAAAAGTGGAATCTAAACTCAGTCATAATAGGTTTCTGAGCAGCTGTTTTTCCTAGCAGTATCAGACTAAAATTTTGTATACTTTTTACATGATCCTGCTTCCTCTCACTGTATTTCTGTTTGGAGTAAATACTGTCAGTAAGTTCAGTAAGTGGACAAGTAATAAAATAAATAAATGAACATGCTAAACACACTGTCCATGGGTGCACATCATCATTGTTATTGCAATTCTGATTTTAATGAATATGTTTGTAATAATAGAAGAATTTACACAATGTTTGAATAATGAATTGTTGTCAATACAATACACTTAGTCATTAATTTACAGTAAAGACTCACTTTCTGTGAATACAGTGACAATAAAATTAAAATATCATACGTAAAGCAGAGGTGATTTCCAGACATGTTTCACTCTGCAGATGTAATAACAAAACTGATTGTGATAAAGTGTCATGACTGAATATTGAAGTTAACAGTTTGTTTATTTTAAAATAAATGGTCATGATAGAAATCAGAGGAAATTATTGCAGCAACACAAGAACAGAAAAAGAAGAGGAAGTAAAAACATAAATAATAGAAATGATATGAAAGTAAAATAAGAATAGAAGTAAAAACAAAGACTGTACAAGTGCAATTACATTCCGAGTGACAAGTGACAGTAGTGATGTTGATGGTCAGACTGCTGACGATTGCTTTTCTTTTTTTTTTACCTTATTATTTATTAGTTTTCAGCAACGACATCAGTATATACATTTTCCTCTATCCAGCTGTAGATGACAATTGTACACATTATATTCATATTAGAAATACAAGCAAATAAGACAAACTAAAGCAAAAAACAAAACAAAAACAAATATCCACTCACATACAAACAAGAAAGCAGAGCCAGCTCAAAATTGTCCGCTTCATAGTATGATATCGTCTAGAAACCAACAGTACTTGCACTAAAACATTGTGAGGCGTTGTGTGGAGTTTGTACAAAAAGGTTTTAAAAGACGGACACAACAAGATCAGCATTAATAAGAATGAATGATATTTATTTTGACTCATTGAAAACCTTGACAGATATGGGCTTCCTTGTTGTTTGTTTTTACAACATATACTCCTCTCATCCTTGAAAAAAAATCTACTAAAATGTCTGAGAAAGTTTATTTCTAAAGGGCAACAACAAATTAGAACAGAAATCGTAACATTCACATAAATTGTTGTTCAGCATCATGAGCACACCCAGAAACATTGTCCCATTAAAAGTGCCCCATTCAGACAGGTTTTGTCGTTAAGGAAGACTGGCGACATTCCAAATCCCGTTGACCTGAGTGAAAATGTATGACTGTTTGTTAAACATGGAAAAAAAAAAAAAAAAATCATTACATTAATATTTTCCATTTTACACATGCCTCATATATTCTGTTACATAACATAAATGTGCACTGTGAAATGTGGTTTGTCAGGCAAACTTGGGAGGAATAATAAAGAAAAAGGAATTTATGTTTAGGATTTAAATTTATGTTTGAAATAATGAACATAGTGTTTTACAACACAATTTCAAGTGATGACAGGACGGTTGATCCTCCCTTTATTGCCTGTCCTTCTTTATGCAAAGTAAACTTTCAGTAGACCTGAACAAAAACCCCTCAGTGCCTGAACACTTACACACTAACACTAACATGAAGCTACCAGAGGGGGAGCCTTTAGATCACTAATGATTTCACTAGTTCAGTGCGTTAAAGAGAGAAACAGCCTTGAGAGTTTATAAGAAGGTTCTTAATTTAATTCAACAGGGAACTGTTTCATATTAAATATTTTCTTCTTTACATTATAATTATATATTCCATTACTCAAACATTTTGATTAACTGTAAAGTGCATTAGTAACTGAATCAGTAATCCTCAGCCAAGTTCATAGAGATGTTAAAAGGTCAACATATCTCACTCTAAATCATCTCTAAAGATTTTGATTTCAATTACATTTTTAACATCATGCATACATCATAACAGGAGGTGAATGATGTCATGGTTTACTGTCAGTCACTTTGGAACATTGGAATACATTTATTTACTCTCAGATGTTTTCTCAACATATCACATCTTCTAAAGTGTGTCGTGTATTTGCTTTTAGTTTGTAATGTTTAAGATTTTGCTTTTGGATTGGTTTTGAGTTTTGAGCAAACATTTAGAAGTCACAATGAGCACATAGTTTCAATTTGATTTGAATTTTTAAATAGAGATGCCTGAATTAAATTAATTTTCTTGACTTGCAATAAACCAGAGGTGATAACCATTTCCAAAGTGGTTCTCTCCTTCTTGTGAGGAGGAGCCAATGCAAAACTCAGATGTCTTCCACCTCTACTTATCTGACTGCAGAGAGGATGACAGAGAACAGTGGACACACAGTTTAACATGATGGACTATAGGACAGGACTGCTGCTTTTAACTATCTGCTGGGCAGGTGAAGATCTTCACTGATCTTTAATTTGATGTTTGGATTGAAGTTGTAAATTTCTTGTATGTGATGTTTTTATTGTTATCTTGACAGGTGTTGATGGTCAGACTCTGACAGAATCTGAACCAGTCGTTAAAAGGCCTGGAGAATCTCACAGATTGACCTGTACAGCCTCTGGATTCTCACTCAGCAGCTACGCCATGGCTTGGATCAGACAGGCTCCTGGAAAAGGACTGGAGTGGCTCGCTTATATCAGTGGTGGTGGTAGCACTTACTACTCTCAGTCAGTCAAAGGCCGGTTTACCATCTCCAAAGACAACAACAGACAGCAGGTGTATCTGCAGATGAACAGTCTGAAGACTGAAGATTCTGCTGTTTATTATTGTGCTAGAGACTCACAGTGACTGGAGTTGGTTGAACAGCTGTACAAAATCCCACAGTACTGGGCTGTAGGATTTACTGGGCTATATTTCCTTAATATTCATATTCAATACTTATTTTTTCTTTTTGCTTCATATTCAATATTAACATAAAATATTTCAAATGACACATTACACAAAGTCATGAAAACTGAGAAAGATTATTATCAAAAATTAAATTGATATAAAACATAACAAAGATCACTTGTTGATAAAAGGCTCAAAGACAACACAACAATCTTGTTGCTGATTAACAAACTTCAAACATTTTGACAAATTAAGATACAACAGTGTTTGTAAATAATGCTAAATCTAAAGTGAGTCATAATTTGAGAGTGCAGTTTATCACATAAAATCACTGGAGGGCAGTCCGTGTCAAGTTTCTCTCCTCTGTCACTAAAAGGAGACTCTCAGATCTTGCATCATGACCAGCTGTTTTCCTCTAGAGGCTCCAAGTTTCTCTGTACATCTTAAAGCACTGAAACCATTTAAAGTCTTTTAAAAACCTGCAAACCAGCAGAATCAGTCTGAAGTTTTCAGACTATCTACATGATCCTGACTGCTGTCACTGTATTTCTGTTCAACAAGTGAGAACATAAATGAATAAATAAATACTGCATTAAAAAGCTATACTCATGAGTTTAAAATTGGTTATGGATGTGATATATGAGGTGCTGACAGTAAATAACATCTCACATCATATTTAAAATGTGTATTAATGAACTGCTCCTTTTGTTTTCATGGGTCCACATCATCATTATTATTGAAATACTGATTTTCATGAATGTTATTGTTATGTTAATAGTGGATGTTATATTCTCCATGATTCATGTTCGTGTTCACATTAAGGTTTGTTATAATTATCCTTATCCTTGGTTGCAGTTAAATAAGAATTCACATAATGTTTGAATACTGAATTGTTGTCAGTGCAAAACATTTAGTCATTAATAGTTTACAGTAAAAACAAAGTTATTAGATGTTTAATGTCTGTAATTGCAGGGACATTTACAAATTGTTACAATTTAGAGTGCAATGTAATTAAAATATCACTATACAATGTACATTGTATACAATATAGAATATATACAATGTAAAGCAGAGGTGATTTCTAGATATGTTTCACTCTGCAGATATAATAACAGTCAACAGACTCTTCTATTGGCTCCAGTTAGACCAACATTGATGCTTCATGTGTTTGATTCTATGCAAACTCAGTGACCTTCCTTGTTACTCAGCTATAAAAACTTCACATCAGGCTGTCAGCGGAGTTCACAGCTCGTCACTTTCAACATAAACCATGTTTTCTGTAGCTCTGCTGCTGCTGTTGGCAGCTGGATGTGAGTCTCTGTATTTGTCAAAGTTAACAGTTATTTCTGTATAACAGTATAACTTGATCATTTCTTACAAAACATTTTCTTTTTTAACAGGTGTGAAGTGTGAACAGTTGACACAGCCAGCCTCTGTGACTGTGCAGCCAGGTCAACGTCTGACCATCACCTGTCAGGTCTCTTATTCTCTTGGCTACTACACAGCTTGGATCAGACAGCCTGCAGGGAAAGGACTGGAGTGGATCGGAATGAGATATACTGGAGGTTCACACTACAAAGATTCTCTAAAGAACAAGTTCAGTATCGACTTAGACTCTTCCAGCAACATAGTGACTCGAAACGGACAGAATGTGCAGCCTGAAGACACTGCTGTGTATTACTGTGCCAGAAAGCCACAGTAACACAAAGCTTCAGTAGACGTGAACAAAAACCCCTGAAAAAACTGTAACATGAAGTCACCAGAGGAGGAGCCCTCACACCACTAATGATTTCAACCATGACCAGTTCACTGTTAAAGAGAGAAACAGTCTAAAGATCTTTAGTCTAATCTTAAGTTATCTAGTCAGTGTTTTGTCAAAGCTAAGATGATTTGTCACGATAAAAAGAATATAACAACTTATGTTATGTTGTTTTTTTTTAGGCTGGATCCCACAATGACAACCACAATTTAAATATGGCTGAAATTGTTTTATTCTCTTTGCCTTGGTCTTCAAGAGGGTTTCCTCCTCATTGTTGTAGAATAATCTATCAATTTTCCATAACCACTTATCCTAATCATGCCTGTGAGGGCTGGAGACAGTCCCAGTTTGAATTGGGCGAAAGGCAGGGTACACCCTGGACAAGAAGGCAGTTTATCACAGAGCTGACACATAGAGACAAGAAAAACTGTTCACCATCACTTCATACCTGAGCAATTTCAGTCACCAGTTAACCTATCAACCTGCATGTGTTTGGACTATAATATAATACACATATATATTTTACATTACATACATAACATTGATTATTGGCTAATGTGAGTCCTGGTGCAATCATGTGAGCTGGTCACAGTACATGTTTTGGTAGGCCTAGTTTAAAATGAATTTACAATACATTAAGGGACTCCCTGCTCCACCTCTCTATTATCTATGGGGTCCTTGGCTGTAAAAATAATAAAGACTCTGCTTCAGTGTTTGTGAGTGATATTTCAGTTGTCTCTTTGCTTGTAGCATGTACTGTTTGGTATTTTCTTAAGTCTCATGCACAATATGAGAAGACCAAATCTGATTTCAAGCAACACAAAATCATGAAAAACAAAAAAATAAAGAACTACACTTCATCCTTCTCCATGTGAGGAGGAGTCAATGCAAAACTCTGAAGTCTTCCAGCTCTACTTATCTGACTGCAGAGAGGATGACAGAGAACAGTGGACACACAGTTTAACATGATGGACTATAGGACAGGACTGCTGCTTTTAACTATCTGCTGGGCAGGTGAAGATCTTCACTGATCTTTCATTTGATGATTGGATTTAAGTTGTAAATTTGTAGTATGTGAAGGTTTTTATCTTATCTTTATCTTGACAGGTGTTGATGGTCAGACTCTGACAGAATCTGAACCAGTGATTAAAAGGCCTGGAGAATCTCACAGATTGACCTGTACAGCCTCTGGATTGTCATTCAGTGGCCACTATATGGCCTGGATCAGACAGGCTCCTGGAAAAGGACTGGAGTGGCTTGCTGCCATTTATGACAGTAGCAACATCTACTACTCTCAGTCAGTCAAAGGCCGGTTTACCATCTCCAAAGACGACAGCAGACAGCAGGTGTATCTGCAGATGAACAGTCTGAAGACTGAAGATTCTGCTGTTTATTATTGTGCTCGAGAGCCACAGTGACTGAAGTTGGTTAAACAGCTGTACAAAATCCTACAATACTCATCATTACTGGACTGATACAAGCCAAGCATGAAGTAGATGACATAAAACTGTATACTTTATGCTGTTTCATTTTATTTGTCATATTTGTCCCAAAATATATTGATTTATATTTCATATTTGATAACAATTTTGAAAACCTTTTTTTAAACAATGCAAAGTTTTGAACACTGCTAATGAGAAACATTCTTATTCAACCATCAACCAATTAAAAACACAATAAAGGTAATTTGTTCATGAAGGGATCAAAGACAACACAACAATCTGCTGAAACAACTACAGTTGTTAAATTCCACAAATTAAGATAAAACAATGTTTATATATGAATATGTGATTACAAATTGATGAATATCTAATAACAGGTGGCAGCAGAAGACATGAAGTCAGATGAAACTATGACAGTGATAGTCTAAACACAAACACACACACACACACACACACACACACACACACGTTTCTCTCATAGGAGGAGTCAATGCAAAACTCAGATTTCTTCCACCTCTACTTATCTGACTGCAGAGAGGATGACAGAGAACAGTGGACACACAGTTTAACATGATGGACTATAGGACAGGACTGCTGCTTTTAACTATCTGCTGGGCAGGTGAAGATCTTTACTGATTTTCATTTGATGTTTGGATTTTAGTTGTAAATCTGTTGTATGTGATGCTTTCTGTTGTTATCTTTACAGGTGTTGATGGTCAGACTCTTCCGGTTAAATCTCTAAAAGCATCATTATAATTCAAAAAAATATTTTAAAAAAATGCAAAGTGAGACGTGGTGAATGTTCTCACACAGGTTTCAGTTCCTTTATGTCTTCAAACATCTGCAAACACTAAAACCATTGATAGTAATTTATGCAAACTTGCAAACCGGCAGCATTAGACTGAAGGTTTCAAACTATTTACATGATCCTGGCTGCTGTCAGTAAATGCAGTCAGTAAGTTCAGTAACCTCAGAAATTGAATGAATGAACAAATGCTGCAATTAAAAAAGTACTTTTACTCATACCTTTAAAATTGATCATGTATGTGATGTAGGAAGTGCTGAGAGTAAATAACAGCTCACATCATATTCAAAATGTTAATGATTAAAAAACATGTTAAACACACTGTAAACATGTCTTATAGAAAGCAACATTATTGGTGGTTACTCCTTTTTTTCCCCAGTGGTGCACATCATCATTATTATTCCAATGTTGATTTTAATGAATATGTTTTCCTGATCCATGATTCATGTTAATGATTTATGATTCCATGATTCATTCTAATATTCACATCAAGTTGTTTAAATAATGATATGTTGTTCATATAATACATTCAATCATCAATTGTTTAGTAAAGTACAGTAAAAAATAAAATTAAGAGTTGTTTCATTTCTGTAAATGCAGGAACATTTTCAAAAAGTTACATTTATGTGTGTAAGGACATTAATATATCATATATAAAGCAGAGGTGATTTCCACTCTGCAGATATAATAACAGTCAACAGACTCTTCTATTGGCTCCACTTAGACCAACATTGATGCTTCATATGTTTGATTCTATGCAAACTCAGTGACCTTCCTTGTTACTCAGCTATAAAAACTTCACATCAGGCTGTCAGTGGAGTTCACAGTTCGTCACTTTCAACATAAACCATGTTTTCTGTAGCTCTCCTGCTGCTGTTGGCAGCTGGATTTGAGTCTCTCTGGATTTATCAAAGTTAACAGTTATTTTAGTATAACAGTATAACTTGATCATTTGTTACAAAACATTTTCTTTTTTAACAGGTGTGAAGTGTGAACAGTTGACACAGCCTCTGTCTCTGTGACTGTGCAGCCAGGACAACGTCTGACCATCACCTGTCAGGTCTCTTATTCTGTTAGCAGCTACTACACAGCTTGGATCAGACAGCCTGCAGGGAAAGGACTGGAGTGGATTGGACTGAGATATACTGGAGGTTCATACTACAATTCGATTCTCTAAAGAACAAGTTCAGTATCGACTTAGACACTTCCAGCAAAACAGTGACTCTAAATGGACAGAATGTGCAGCCTGAAGACACTGCTGTGTATTACTGTGTCAGATATCCACAATAATAATAATCCGGTGAAGATCTTCACTGATCTTTCATTTGATGTTTGAATTTAAGTTGTAAATTTGTCATATGTGAAGGTTTTTATCTTACCTTTATCTTAACAGGTGTTGATGGTCAGACTCTGACAGAATCTGAACCAGTGATTAAAAGGCCTGGAGAATCTCACAGATTGACCTGTACAGCCTCTGGATTCTCATTCAGCAGCGCCTGGATGCACTGGATCAGACAGGCTCCTGGAAAAGGACTGGAGTGGGTTGCCTGGATTAGTACTGATGGAAGCAGCACTAACTACCCTCAGTCAGTCAAAGGCCGGTTTACCATCTCCAGAGACAACAGCAGACAGCAGCTGTATCTGCAGATGAACAGTCTGAAGACTGAAGATTCTGCTGTTTATTATTGTGCTCGAGACTCACAGTGACTGGAGTTGGTTAAGCAGCTGTACAAAATCCTACAGTACTCATCTTCACTTTGCTGATACAAGCCAAGCATGAAGTAGATGACATAATACTTTATACTTTATGCTGTTGTATATTTTATTTGTCATATCTGTCATAAAATATATTGTTTTATATTTCATATTTGATAACAATTTTGAAAACAATTTTGCGATCGCTTGAACACTTCTACTGAGAAACATTCTTACTCAACCATCAACCAATTAAAAACACAATAAAGATCACTTCTTCATAAAGGGATCAAAGACAACAGAACAATCTGGTAGCTGAAATTAAACAACTACAGCTGTTAAATTCCACAAATCAAGATAAAATAATGTTCATATATGAATATGTGATTACAAACTGATGAATAACTAACAACAGGTGGCAGCAGAAGACATGATGTCAGATAACACTATGACAGTGATAGTCTAAACACACACACAAACACACACACACGAATGCAATCATGTATGCACAATATGATAGTAACAGCTGATGTTGTGGTTTGTGACTTCCTGTTTCTCAGTGTTACATTAAATATTTGTGCATGAATTCTCCAGTATGGCTCACCAGAAGCTGGTTAGCAGAATAAATAAATACCTGTAATCTGGTTATAAACAAACATTACAGTTAAATTACTCAAACAGCATTATCACAATAAAAACAAATATGAATAAAATCTAAAACAATGACTTAAACTGTGTTTTTGAGATGTGGTGTGTTTCTCTGAGGAGGAGGAGTGCAATGCAAAACTCTGATCTCTTCCATCTCTACATATGTGTTGCAGAGTGAAGGACAGAGACTAAATCACTGACATACACACTGCAGACTGGACAGAGACAACTGGCTTTTACAATGATCAGACCTGATTATTTGGTTGTTTTTCTCATCCTGTCTATTAACTGTGCAGGTAAGAACAATAACTGTTTTTCTGACAAACCTCCTGGTACAAACACGATCTGGCTGTATTACAGTGACTGATGAGCTGTTTAACTGTCTGTAGGTACTGAGGGTCAAACACTGACTGAGTCTCAACCAGTGGTTAAAAGGCCTGGACAATCCCACAGACTGACCTGCACATATTCAGGGTTTAGTAGCACTCCTCATAATGCTTGGATCAGACAGGCTGCTGGAAAAGGACTGGAGTGGGTTGCTACTATCAGCGATGGTGGAAGCACTAACTACCCTCAGTCAGTCAAAGGCCGGTTTACCATCTCCAGAGACAACAGCAGAGAGCAGGTGTATCTGCAGATGAACAGTCTGAAGACTGAAGATTCTGCTGTTTATTATTGTGCTCGACACTCACAGTGACTGGAGTTGGTTGAACAACTGTACAAAACCCTACAGTACTCATTTGTGCAGGACTAAATGATCCTGAGAAAATTATATTGTAATATTGATAAAATCAAGAAAATTAATAATGAAAACAAACAACAAAAAACAACAAGACATAAACAAATAAAAGTCTTACTGTAATGATCACTTCTTTACAAAACAGCTAATGATAGCCAAATGACCTGCTGAAATAATAATAATAATAATAAATACTACATGTTGCCATTTCAGCCACATGAATGTTATTAACATGATTAATTTACATCTGTTGGACAATATGGGAGTGAAATATAATGTTGCAGTTGATTTAATAAAAACACTAGATGGCAGTCAGTGTCAAGTTTCTCTCTCCTCTGTCACTGAAACAGAACTAAATAAATCATCTGACAATATCAAAATAATTTCAGTGCTGAGCTGAATCTATTTATAATGCCTGTCTTCGTGATGTAGCCTATAGTTTATTAGTCATATGTGCAGATCGCTGCTATATGTCAACGACCTCTAAAGGAGTGGACCTTGATGTTCCTGACTGGTGTTATTGTGTGTTATTATTTCATTGTTGTGTTAATGTTGATGATGTTACGCAATTTGAAATGTGTCAGCAACTTTCAAACTTTAACTGTCCTTGATGGATAGTTCCTTACCATCCGTCTAGTTTCATTAGACAAGAAAGACAAGAGGCATCAAAGTCCAATACTTTTATTTCCTCCCCGTGAGGAGGAGTCAATGCTGCTTTTAACTATCTGCTGGGCAGGTGAAGATCTTCACTGATCTTTCATTTGATGTTTGTGTATCAGTTGTAAATTAGTTACATGTGATGGTTTTTATTGTCATCTTGACAGGTGTTGATGGTCAGACTCTGACAGAATCTGAACCAGTGATCAAAAGGCCTGGAGAATCTCACAGATTGACCTGTACAGCCTCTGGATTCACATTCAGTAGCGCCTGGATGGCCTGGATCAGACAGGCTCCTGGAAAAGGACTGGAGTGGCTTGCCTGGATTAATACTGCTAGTAGCGAAATCTACTACTCTCAGTCAGTCAAAGGCCGGTTTACCATCTCCAGAGACAACAACAGACAGCAGGTGTATCTGCAGATGAACAGTCTGAAGACTGAAGATTCTGCTGTTTATTATTGTGCTGAGACTCACAGTGACTGGAGTTAATTGAGCAGTTGTATAAAATCCTACAGTACTCATCTTTACTGGGCTGATAGACAATCAATAATTATTATTAATTATTTCATCTTTTGTTTTATTGTGTTTAATGAAATCATGATAACATCATCATGAACCAACAACAATGAACAAGTATGAACTATTTTCCCTTCATATTCATATTCCATACTTTGTTTTCTATTATTTTTTTCTATTGATTTTTCCCTTTTTTTGTATTAAGAGAGTATAATAGTTATAAATTTTGTATGACTTTTGTATGTAAACACATTTGTGAACATATTTATTGGCCTTACAAACCTATGTTTCACTAATTTACTTGATCGTTGGGTGATCAATGCTCACTGAACTGCAGCTTTTTGGGGTTAGCCTCCAACAGAAAAGCAATGCCTTCAACATTATGTTAAAGATGAATCTCATTCAAATGGAAGGCACGTATAAAAACATTCTTTATTTATTATTAATTAAAATATTCATTTTATTGGCATTTTAACCAACTTCTCACTCACTCAATCAGCTGTCTCATGATCTCTCAATACACCTGGCCAACCCGCAACTTGGACCTTAAAAAAATAAAATAAAAGCTTGAATGTTTTGGGTTATATCCTTATTGTTAAATACACTCATTTTAAAGTTTCTTTGATAAAAGCGTCAGTGTTTCAAGCGATAAAATAAATTCAGCTCACACCTCAACTTGTGATCTAACTGTAGTAGAAATGAATGCTCAAAATGTTTCTCATTTATTCATTATTGAAAAGAATCTGAAATATAACTGCATTTGTAAGTGAACCCTAGTCTTTAGCCAATTTCATACTGATGAATGTTTAGTCAAACTACGTAAAAGTTTGTTTTCAGTAAAATCGTGTACAGTACAGTAAAAGTGTGTATGCCAGATTCAACCTTCACCTTCTCTTTGTGTGAGAAGAAGACCCAGACATTTCATCTTAATTTTGAATAATTTAAATATACTTTAGTCAGCTGATTTACTACTATTTACCTATAAGGAAGTGAAGTGTGTGTTTGTGTGTCAGTGAGAGGACAGAAGAGCTCACATCAGTTCAGCTTCAACATCAACCATGTTCTCTGTAGCTCTGTTACTGCTGCTGGCAGCTGGATCCTGTGAGGAGCTTTCAGTGGATTCACACTAATAAACACATTACAAGCGATGAATACTGAGATAAATGATGGAGATAATGATAAGGATAATTTCTGTTTCCACAGGTGTGAACAGTATTAATCTCGTGCAGCCAGAATCAATGGTTGTGCAGTCTGGACAGTCTTTGACCATCACCTGTCAGGTCTCTGGATATTCTGGGACTGATAACAGCTATGCAACAGGTTGGATCAGACAGTGTGAAGGAAAACCAATGGACTGGATTTTCCATCAGTGGGGTGGAGGTCGTTTTTTTTCAAAATAATGCTCTGAAGAACAAGTTCAGCTACAGCAGAGACACTTCTGCTGCAACAATGACTCTAAAAGGACAGAATGTGCAAACGGAGGACATAGCTGTTTATTACTGTGTACGTGTCTCCATAATGATACAAACCACCAACAGACCTGCACAAATACCCCAAAACCATGTGATTCAACCACACACATTGTCAGTGTGAACATACATGAAGACAGTATTCTCTGATGAGTTGATAAAAATAAATGTTTATGCCATTCACTGCATCACACAGGCAATGTTCGTTTCTGAGAGACAATAGAAGAATTTACACAATGTTTGAATAATGAATTGTTGTCAATACAATACATTTAGTCATTAATAGTTTACAGTAAAGACGAAGTTAACAGTTGTTACATTTCTGTGAATGTAGTGACAATAAAATTATTAAATTAAATCATACGTAAGCAGAGGTGATTTCCAGACATGTTTCACTCTGCAGATATAATAACAGTCAACAGACTCTTCTATTGGCTCCAGTTAGACCAACATTGATGCTCCATATGTTTGATTCTATGCAAACTCAGTGACCTTCCTTGTTACTCAGCTATAAAAACTTCACATCAGGCTGTCAGTGGAGTTCACAGCACGCCACTTTCAACATAAACCATGTTTTCTGTAGCTCTGCTGCTGCTGTTGGCAGCTGGATGTGAGTCTCTATGGATTTGTCAGTTGTAAGTTAACAGTTCTTCTTTTGCAGTATAACTTGCAAATTTTCTTCTTTAACAGGTGTGAAGTGTGAACAGTTGACACAGCCAGCCTCTGTGACTGTGCAGCCAGGTCAACGTCTGACCATCACCTGTCAGGTCTCTTATTCTCTTAGTGGCTACTACACAGCTTGGATCAGACAGCCTGCAGGGAAAGGACTGGAGTGGATTGGAATGAGAAATACTGGATATGCATTCTACAAAGATTCACTAAAGAACAAGTTCAGTATCGACTTAGACACTTCCAGCAACACAGTGACTCTAAATGGACAGAATGTGCAGCCTGAAGACACTGCTGTGTATTACTGTGCCAGAGAGCCACAGTGAGAGACAATAATAGTAGAGTCATACAAAAACTACGTCCTCTATTTACCACCACTGGGAACATTCAGTTGTCTCTGTATCACTTTTATTTTTACAAAACTGATTGTGATAAAGTGTCATGACTGAATATTGAAGTCTTATTTTATTTGAATAAAGTCAATTACATTTTAAACACATCATACAATGTGTTTTTTAAAAAAGTAAAACATGTATGTTTGTGTGTTTCTCTTTTTTTTCGTTCCTATTTTCTGTTTCAGAAAGTTCTGAGTTACAAAGATGTGTTGCACTGTACCAGAAGAAAACTGTAATTACAAAATCCAATCAATGAGTCCAGTGAGACCACGACAGTCTGCTGGTTTACTAATGTCACTACTGCAACAAACCTGGAATTAATTAAATAGTTTATTGGCAGGAATGATCTCCTGTGCTGAAGATGCTTCTGATCTTAAAACACGGTATTAGTAAAGATCAGAGATCAAAATCAGAGGAAATTATTGCAGCAACACAAGGACAGAAAAAAGAAGAGAAAGTAAAAAAAAAAAAAAAGAAATTATATGAAACTAAAAGTAAAAACAAAGACTGTACAAGTGCAATTAAATTCCGACAAGTGACAGTAGTGATGTTGATGGTCAGACTGCTGACGATTGCTTTTCTTCCACTCCAAATTAAATATATTAAATCAAATATACATAATCAGACATTCATATATACACCAGCCCACATACAAACAAGTAACCAGAGGCAGCTCAAAATTGTCCGCTTCATAGTATGATATCGTCTAGAAACCAACAGTACTTGCACTAAAATATTGTGAGGCGTTGTGTGGAGTATGTACAAAAAGGTTTTAAAAGATGGAGGCTAACCAGTCTCATTGTATTAATAAAGCCATGACAGTACTCCACCACTTTGTGAAGATGGATTTTTGGAGCCTTAATAAATATGTAATATTCTCCATCTGATAGAGGTCCAAACCTTCTGGATCCATGTGTTATATGAAGGGGGGTTGGTTTCAGCCATCTAATAGTTATGCACTTCAAGGCTGTTGTAAGTAATATATTTAAAAGATATTTCTTGGACCTCCCATTCACACCATTACTCCTAATAAAGCCACAGTAGGATCTCGAGGTATATCCTTTTGGAAAATATCTTAAAGAGCATCAAATATCTCTCCCCAGAATGTCTTTAGTTTGCTTTTCTAAAAGTCTAATCCAGTTCTCTCCCTGTGAGGAGGAGTCAATGCAAAACTCAGATGTCTTCCACCTCTACTTATCTGACTGCAGAGAGGATGACAGAGAACAGTGGACACACAGTTTAACATGATGGACTATAGGACAGGACTGCTGCTTTTAACTCTCTGCTGGGCAGGTGAAGATCTTCACTGATCTTTCATTTGAGGTTTACTTTTAAGTTATACATTTGTCGTCTGTGATGGTTTTTTATGTTATCTTTATCTTGATAATGTGATGTTTTTATTGTTGTCTTGGCAGGTGTTGATGGTTAGACTCTGACAGAATCTGAACCAGTGATTAAAAGGCCTGGAGAATCTCACAGATTGACCTGTACAACCTCTGGACTGTCATTCAGTAGCTACTGGATGAACTGGGTCAGACAGGCTCCTGGAAAAGGACTGGAGTGGATTGCAACCATCAGCGATGACAGTAGCTACATCTACTACTCTCAGTCAGTCAAAGGCCACTTTACCATCTCCAGAGACAACAGCAGACAGCAGCTGTATCTACAGATGAACAGTCTGAAGACTGAAGATTCTGATTCTGGGGCTGCTGTCCGAGAGCCATAGTGACTGGAGTTGGTTGAACAGCTGGACAAAATCCTACAGTTCTCATCTTTACTGAACTGATAAAAGCCAAGCATGAAGTATTTTTTCCTTCGTATTCCACATTTTTGTCTTTACATTCTTTTATATTCTATATTTACCTTAAGTCCCAAATGATTCTTTCTACAAAGTTCTGAAATCTGTTCATGAGAAAAGTTACAATAAAAAATGAAACAAAACAAAAATAGAAATAACGTAACAAAGATATGTCGATAAAGGGTTAAAGACAACACAACAGTCTTGATGCTGAAATCACTAATATTAAACATTTTTACATATTAAGACACAATAATGTCTGTAAATGATGTGGAATCTAAAGAGAGTCATAATGTCTGTCCATCCATCCATCCATCCATCCATCCATTATCTGTAACCGCTTATCCGCACCACGGTCACGGTGGGGCTGGAGCCTATCCCAGGTGACTTTGGGTGAGAGGCGGCATACACCCTGGACAAGTCGCCAGCTTATCGCTGGGCACTGTCAGAAAGCCCACAGTAAGAATCATTAGTTTTCCTGTTCAGAGCGTTATTGTTTACCGTGCGCTGATAAGTTTCGTTCTGATGACGTCATCTGAGCTGCTGAGACGCGAGCCGCTGCAGTTGGTCTTTCATTCTACGGACGTTGATATACACAAACGTTCACAAACGGTTTTGTTGCTCCCGTTTCCTCACCCTTTCTCCAGTAGTTTAATCATTTTTACTGCTATGCGTAATTGACAAAAGGTGAGCATGATGTTAATCGACTATAAACCGAATTTGTTATTGTGTTTTTCCTCGTAATAGTATTTGTCAGATGTTTTTCTCGTTATCGCCTCACGGGGGCAGTATGCTAATGCTAATGTTAATCAACCGTTAACACCTACTCATTCTGTATTATATCAGTATTTAACTGTTTGTGTTTGTTACCTTATTATTAGTAGTACTTATTCTATTTTATCTGTATTTGTTATGCAGACCACAGCAGGATTAAATCAACTAACTAACCGGGAACAGTCTGTATCCGTGTCTTTTAATGGGGACACACACCATATCTTGAGCCAGCTCTAAACCACCTTATTCCTTGGAGACAACCCCTTCTATCTCTCCTTACATCCCCCCCTTTTTATAGGCACACAGAGACAAACAACCATTCATGCTCACATTCACAAGTCATAATGTAAGAGTGAAAAATAATGTTTTTTTTATATAAAACCATTTGAGCGCAGTCAGTCAGGTTTCTCTCCTGTCACTGAAAGGAGACTCTTAGATCACATGTCATGAACAGCTGTTTTACTCTAGAAACTCAATGTTTCTCTGCATGTCTTCAAACATTCAATTTAGAGTCTTTTTATGCAAAACCTGCAAACCAGCAGCATCATTTTGAGGTTTTCAAACAATTTACCTGATCCTGGCTCCTCTCACTGTATTTCTGTTTGCAGCAAATACAGTCAGTAAGAAAAAAAAAAAAAAATGTTGTAATTAAGAAAAAAATGTACTCATGCATTTAACGATAATCATGAATCTGATGTAGGAAGTGCTGACATTAAATAACAGCTCATATCATATTTAAAATGTGTATTAATGAAATGAGAACATGACACATTTCCTGTTCATTTTTCCTATTCCCAGTTTTAGGACGTTATAAATTACAAAGATGTGTTGCACTGTGCCAGATGTCGCAGAAACTGTCATTACAAAATCCACTTAGTGAATTCAGTAAGACCACAGCAGCCTGATGTCAATACTGTAACAAAGCTGGAATGAATTAAATTGTTTGAAGGAAACTGGTATGAATGATCTCCTGTGCTGAAGAGTTTGGCTGAAGACTCCTCTCTTCTCAAAACAGGATATTGAAAAACATTTACCTGTTTGTTTTCAATGAATGGTCATGATACAAATCAGAGGAAATTTATTGTTGCAGCAACAGAAGGACAAAACTAAATAGATGAAGTAAAATAAATAAAAAAAGAGTTATATAAAATTAAAAAAAGCACAAGTAAAAATAAAACTGGGTAAAGTGACAGTAGTGATATTGATGGTAAGACTCCTGAAAATTGATTCTTTGAAAGACAAATCAAATCCAGTTCTCTCCTCCCTGTGAGGAGGAGTCAATGCAAAACTCAGATGTCTTCCACCTCTACTTATCTGACTGCAGAGAGGATGACAGAGAACAGTGGACACACAGTTTAACATGATGGACTATAGGACAGGACTGCTGCTTTTAACTATCTGCTGGGCAGGTGAAGATCTTCACTGATCTTTCAGTTGATGTTTGCTTGTAAGTTGTACATTTGTTACATGTGATGTTTTTTGTTGTTATCTTGACAGGTGTTGATGGTCAGACTCTGACAGAATCTGAACCAGTTATTAAAAGACCTGGAGAATCTCACAGATTGACCTGTACAACCTCGGGATTGTCATTCAGTAGCTATTATATGGCTTGGATCAGACAGGCTCCTGGAAAAGGACTGGAGTGGATTGCTGCCATCAGTGATGGCAGTAGCTACATCCACTACTCTCAGTCAGTTCAAGGCCGGTTTACCATCTCCAGAGACAACAGCAGAGAGCAGTTGTTTCTGCAGATGAACAGTCTGAAGACTGAAGATTCTGCTGTTTATTATTGTGCTCGAGAGCCACAGTGACTGAAGTTGGTTGAACAGCTGTACAAAATCCTACAGTACTCATCATTACTGGGCTGATAGACCCTGCATTGTCTTACATCATTAATGTTATCAGTTCAAATAATTCAAAATTATACAATACACAGACATTTATGTACCACTGAAGTATTTTTGGCTTTAAGGTTATATTAATTAGAAAAAGTATTTCTGTGATTTAGCAGTCCAGTTTCAGAGTGCAATACCACTGTTGTAAATATGGACAGCTGTAAATGTGCATTTGTTATGATTATGTTACTTAGGACTGTAACCAAGTGAGTAAACAACTTAGTCAAACATCAAGCAAGTGTAACGACAAAAGACAGCAGCCAGTTAGTTTACTTATTAGTCCAACATCAAGAAGCGTCTGTCTTCCAGCATTTTATGTCATGAAGCTCTTGCCAACGACTAAAAGTCAGTCCCAGTTTTTTCCTCAGTCGCTCTCTCCTTTTCTCTTCTTAGCTTACTCTGTAAATGTCCTCTTCAGTCTCTTCACGTCTATCATTATATCCTTAGATCCTGCTGGGACTGGTTACATTTCCTGCTACCCCAGATTTTATTCTGGTAAAACACTGTCTCTGCTGTACAAAATCCTACAGTACTCATCTTTAGAAGATTGATAGAGCACAAGCATGAAGTATTTCCCTTCATATTCATATTCCATACTTTTTTTTACTGATATCATTTTTTCTATTGCTTTTTTCTTTATATTCTTCTATATTCTAGAAATATTAAATATTTTAAATAATGCATTATACAAATGACTGAAAATTGTCCCTTCCAAAAACCATTAAAGAAATTTAAATTGATAAAAAAACAAACAATGATCACTTGTTGATAAAAGGGTCAAAGACAACACAACAATCTTATTTCTGATTAAACTATTACAAATATTAAACACTTGTACAAATTCAGATACAATAATGGTTGTAAATGATGTGGAATCTAAAGTGAGTCATAACATGAGAGTGAAAAATAATGGTACAGTTACTTGAATAAAACCATTAGAGGGCAGTCCGTGTCAAGTTTTTCTCTCCTCTGTCACTAAAAGGAGTCTCTCAGAACTCGTGTCCTGATTATCTGTTTTCTTCTAGAGGCTCCAAGTTTGTCTTTATGTCTTCAAACATCTGCAAACACTGAAACCATTAAAAGTCTTTTATACAAACCTGCAAAATCAGACTGAAGTTTTCAAATTATTCACATGATGCACACAGACATGGAGAGAACATGCAAACTCCACATGTTTCACTAAATGTCTAATTTAGTTTCAACTTACAGAAATGTAGAGAATTACAAGTAAAAAATGTTTTCATTTCATTTTTAATAAAAGCATGTATGTTTGTCTTTTTCTTTTGAAGGAACTGATGTACAAAGACTTTTTTCCTGTTCCTTTTTCCTATTTCCAGTTTCAGAAAATTATAAATTACAAAGATGTGTTGTACTGTGCCAGAAGTTACAGAAACTGTCATTACAAAATTGAATTAGTGAATCCAGTAAGAGCACAGCAGCCTGATGTCAATACTGTAACAAAGCTGGAATGAATTAAATTGTTTGATGGAAACTGGTACGAAAGATCTCCTGTGCTGAAGAGTTTGGCTGAAGACACTTTTCTTGTCAAAACAGAATATTTGATATTTGTCTGTTTTAAAATGAATGGTCATGATACAAATCAGAGGAAATTTATTGTTGCAGCAACAAAAGAACAACAAATAATGAATGAGTTATATGAAACTAAACTAAGAATATAAGTAAAAATAAAAACTGAGTAAAGTGACAGTAGTGATGTTGTTGGTCAGACTCCAGAAACATGATTCTCTAAAAGCCAAGACCAATCCAGTTCTCTCCTCGCTGTGAGGAGGAGTCAATGCAAAACTCAGATGTCCTCCACCTCTACTTATCTGACTGCAGAGAGGATGACAGAGAACAGTGGACACACAGTTTAACATGATGGACTATAGGACAGGACTGCTGCTTTTAACTATCTGCTGGGCAGGTGAAGATCTTCACTGATCTTTCATTTGATGTTTGGATTTAAGTTGTAAATTTGTAGTATATGAACATTTTTATTATTATTTTGTTATTGTCATTTTGACAGGTGTTGATGGTCAGACTCTGACAGAATCTGAACCAGTGATTAAAAGGCCTGGAGAATCTCACAGATTGACCTGTACAACCTCTGGATTCACATTCAGTAGCTACTGGATGAACTGGGTCAGACAGGCTCCTGGAAAAGGACTGGAGTGGCTTGCCATCATTAATAGTGCTAGTAGCAGCATCCACTACTCTCAGTCAGTCAAAGGCCGGTTTACCATCTCCAGAGACAACAGCAGACAGCAGCTGTATCTGCAGATGAACAGTCTGAAGACTGAAGATTCTGCTGTTTATTATTGTGCTCGAGAGTCACAGTGACTGGAGTTGGTTCAACAGCTGTACAAAATCCTACAATACTCATCTTTACTGGACAGAGTATTTTTCCTGCATATTCATATTTCATATTTTTTCTTTATACTCTTTTATATTATATATTTACATTAAACCTTAAATGATGCATTATACAATGCTGAAAAGTTATTCTAGAAAATTAACACAACTATCTTGTCGGTGATTAAACCATTACAAATATTAAACACTTCTACAAATGAAGATACAATAATGGTTGTAAATGATGTGTAATCTAAAGTGAGTCATAACATGAGAGTGAAAAATAATGGTACAGTTACTTGAATAAAACCATTAGAGGGCAGTCAGTGTCAAGTTTTTCTCTCCTCTGTCACTAAAAGGAGACTCTCAGAACTCGTGTCCTGATCATCAAGTTTCTCTTTATGTCTTCAAACATCTGCACTGAAACAAAAGTCCTTTATGCAAACCTGCAAAATCAGACTGAAGTTTTCAGGCTATTTACATGATGCACGCAGACATGGAGAGAACATGTTATTTCATTTGACTTCTTGATAGCTCGCAGAAGAATTCTCCTCCCATGGGAACAGTAAGCACCACCTTCTAGTGCCTCTTGGCTACGTGATGTCTTTCTTAGACCTGGAGAAGATTAAATTCTTACTGCAGAGTTCAACTGTAAAGATTTTCAATCACTGGCTATATCTCCTTATTTACCTGCTCTCTCCCCTGACTAGTTGGTTAAGTTTGTCAAGCCGAGCTATTGCTTAGAGGGTGAATTTATTTGTCTTTGCATTTGTTCATATGTATTTGTCTATGTATGTCTATATAGGTATAGAATTTCCTTCCTTTCTTATTTCTTGTTATAAGCTGTAGTGAGCCACAGGGGTAGTGTGAGATTTGGTAAGGGATGTTTGGGCCTAATATTAAAATATGTAAAATACTTTCCCTTGTAATACTGATATCTTTGTTACTGCTCTCCTGCAATAAAATGTGTTTACAAAAAAGAAAGAAAGAAAGAAATACCCCAGCTGAGGTTTGAAAGAGTAACCTTCTTGCTGGAAACGACATTGCTAACCATTATGTCTAAATGTCAAAATTAGTTTCAGCTTACAGAAATGTAGAGAATTACAATTTAAAAATGATTTTTTTGTTTTCCTTTTGAAGCAACTGATACTTCTTTCCTGTTCCTTCCTTTTTCCTGTTTCAGGAAGTTATGAATTACAAAGATGTGTTGCACTGTGCCAGTCAGGGGCGTAGAATTGGGTAGGGACGCTAGGGACACGTCCCTACCAATATCCAGCCGCTACTGTGTAGTCACTATCAATACAACCACTGCCCGTAGTCTTTAGTCAATGATTATGGCACATAAAGGGTTAACAGTAGGTCGCTGCTAGAAGTCCCGCCTCTAACCTAAATATCGCTCTCCGATTGGCTCTGCCGGTGTCTTGCTAACGTACATGTGATTGGCCGTCCCTGCTGTCACTCGATCTGCTTGTAAAAGCTGCAACCGACTAGAAATTCTTGTATTCTGTTTAGATATTCAAATATGCATTATAAATATGTCAATTAGTGTTTTTTTTTTATTATTTTTATCTGACTATGATTGTTTGCTTGTTTGATCATCAAGAGCACAGCAGCCTGATGTCAATACTGTAACAAAGCTGGAATGAATTAAACTGTTTCATGGAAATCTGCATGAATGATCTCCTGTGGCACATCTCTTCTCAAAACAGGTTATTTGAAAACGTTTACCTGTTTGTTTTAAAATGAATGGTCAAATCATAGATCAGAAATATATTGTTGCAGCAACACAAGGACAAAAATAAGTAGATAAAGGAAAACAAATAATTAATGAGTTACATGAAACTAAAATAAAAAAAAAGAAACTGTGACAGTAGTGATGTAGATGGTCAGACTCCTGAAAAAAGGTATATCTGCAGATGAACATTCTGAAAACTGAAGATTCTGCTGTTTATTATTGTGCTCGAGACTCACATTGACTGCATTTGGTCAAACTGCTGTACAAACACCTCATGAAATGAATGTGAATAAACCTTTTGATTTACTGGACACCTTTTCAGTTATTTGGGTTTTCCCGTCGTCCATTTTTTACAGCATGTACTTCTCTCTTCCTTGAAAATAAGCATTCTGAAATGCTATGAAATGTATGAAATGTTATTATTTTCTAAATGACAACAAGTTCTGTCCATTGAAACTATTTCACTTGTCAAGTTGTGTCTGGCTATGTTTTGGCCAACTGCAGCTTGTAATATAAGATTCTAATGAGGCTCTAGAATCATGATGTATCAAAGACAGAATGCTGGCACACACCCAAACACACACCTACACACATGCAAAAATGCACATTTTCTCTCATAGGAGGAGTCAATGCAAAACTCAGTTGTGCTCCACCTCTACTTATCTGACTGCAGAGAGGATGACAGAGAACAGTGGACACACAGTTTAACATGATGGACTATAGGACAGGACTGCTGCTTTTAACTGTCTGCTGGGCAGGTGAAGATCTTCACTGATCTGTCTTTTGATGTCTGACTTTAAGTTATAAATTTGTTGCATGTGATGTTTTTTTATCTTATCTTTATCTTGACAGGTGTTGATGGTCAGACTCTGACAGAATCTGAACCAGTGATTAAAAGGCCTGGAGAATCTCACAAATTGACCTGTACAGCCTCTGGATTGTCATTCAGCAGCTATGGGATGAACTGGATCAGACAGGCTCCTGGAAAAGGACTGGAGTGGATTGCTTATATGTATACTAGTAGTAGCATCTACTACTCTCAGTCAGTCAAAGGCCGGTTTACCATCTCCAGAGACAACAGCAGAGAGCAGGTGTATCTGCAGATGAACAGTCTGAAGACTGAAGATTCTGCTGTTTATTATTGTGCTCGAGACTCACAGTGACTGAAGTTGGTTCAACAGCTGTACAAAATCCTACAGCACTCATCATTAGCATCTTATCTTTAGCAGGCTGATAGAGCACAAGCATAAAGTGTTTTCCCTTCATATTCATATTGCACACTTTTTTATTATTGCTTTTTTCTTTATATTCATCTATATTATATTAATATAAAATATTTTAAGTAAGATACATTTTAATATGAATATACGTGAAAATAAAACTGGGTAAGGGACAGTACACACACACACACACACACACACACACACACAGAAAAGCAACAACTGATGTTGTAGCTTGTGATTCCCAGTTTCTCAGTGTTACATTTAATATGTGCTTTTCTACAACAATAATGGTTAATGGTTACCATTATTGATTTTAAACAACAGGTGTTCAGAATATATTTGAATATTTATGTACAATATATACTGTACAGTGTGGCTCACCAGAAGCTACTGAGCAGAATACATAAATGTTAAATTACTTGAAATCGTAATTTAAAAAAATGAATAAAATGTAAATAGGTGATCTAAATCATGAGAGAGATGTGTTTCTCTGTGAGGAGGAGTCAATGCAAAACTCTGATCCCTTCCATCTCTACATATGTGTTGCAGAGTGAAGGACAGAGACTAAATCACTGACATACACACTGCAGACTGGACAGAGACAACTGGCTTTTACAATGATCAGACCTGATTATTTGGTTGTTTTTCTCATCCTGTCTATTAACTGTGCAGGTAAGAACAATTATTGTTTTTCTGACAAACCTCCTGGTACAAAGACAATCTGGCTGCATTACAGTAACTAATGATCTGTTTACTGAGGGTCAAACACTGACTGAGTCTGAACCAGTGGTTAAAAGGCCTGGAGAATCCCACAGACTGACCTGCACATATTCAGGGTTTAGTAGGACTCCTCATAATGTTTGGATCAGACAGGCTGCTGGAAAAGGTCTGGAGTGGATTGCTTTTATCTATAGTGATAGTAGCGAGATCTACTACTCTCAGTCAGTCAAAGGCCGGTTTACCATCTCCAGAGACAACAGCAGAGAGCAGCTGTATCTGCAGATGAACAGTCTGAAGACTGAAGATTCTGCTGTTTATTATTGTGCTCGAGACTCACAGTGACTGAAGTTTGTTGAACAGCTGTACAAAATCCTACAGTACTCATCTTTATGAGGCTGATAAAGATGAAGTATCTGACATAATATATACTACATGCTATTCTGAATTTTATTTTTTCATATTTATCTTTCCATTCTTTTTTTTATTTATCTTCATTTTATTTGTTTCTATTTTTGATAGCAAATGTTTTAAATATTGCAAAGTCCTGAAAACTGTTCCTGAGAAATATTGTTATTCAACATCCCACCAATAAAATAAACACAGTAACAACATTTCTACAAATGAAGACACAATAATATCTGTAAATTATGTTGAATCTGTCATTATAGATGGATTGATAACTAATCTTGCAGAAATATTTTTTCCTGGGATTCACATTAACACATTAATGTCGTCAGGTCATTTCTAAATGAAACATATTCTCATTTTCACTGGGCTGATAACTGGGCTGGGCTGCTGACTGCTCTTGTACTTTGTGTGAGGCATCAGAGGTCACATCTCCAGCCTCAGGATGATGAACACACTAACTCTTCTGCTTGTTGTGTTACTGGCACCAAACCTAGGAATCTGGACCAGCAGCAAGGGTTATACAGACTAAGAAGCATGGTGTAGCCAATATATAAACATGTGTCTGTGGACTGATAGAGAGAGGACCAAAAGTTAGCCTCTTAACTCATGCCAGAGCTTGTTTATTTCTGAACACATAATTTCATACAATTCACAGTCACCTAACTCGTCAACTTAACTTGACACGTGAGATGACAATAAAGCAGTTTTTAGAAATGCTAGTAAATGTTGGTGATCAGAATAAAACTATAGATTATTCATATTATTGTAAATGTGCTGCCCATTATACCTGTTTCTCATTAGTGACTTTGAGCATAATGAAGTGACTAATGAGAAACAGAGGCTTGGTCAAGGCTAGTTCACATATTAAAATAAATCCAGTATGTTTTAGATGACAGATTTTTTGATGATCAGAAGAAATGTGGTTGTGTTTTTAATAGATGTTTAGTCTTAGATTAAGTGCCCAGTTTCAAGAAATATCTGCAGTCTCTTCTCCCTGTGAGGAGGAGTCAATGCAAAACTCAGATGTCTTCCACCTCTACTTATCTGACTGCAGAGAGGATGACAGAGAACAGTGGACACACAGTTTAACATGATGGACTATAGGACAGGACTGCTGCTTTTAACTCTCTGCTGGGCAGGTGAAGATCTTCACTGATCTTTCATTTGAGGTTTACTTTTAAGTTATACATTTGTCGTCTGTGATGGTTTTTTATGTTATCTTTATCTTGACAGGTGTTGATGGTCAGACTCTGACAGAATCTGAACCAGTGATTAAAAGGCCTGGAGAATCTCACAGATTGACCTGTACAACCTCTGGACTGTCATTCAGTAGCCACTGGATGAACTGGGTCAGACAGGCTCCTGGAAAAGGACTGGAGTGGGTTGCTACCATCACCAGTGGCAGTAGCAGCAAATACTACTCTCAGTCAGTAAACGGCCGGTTTACCATCTCCAGAGACGACGGCAGAGAGCAGCTGTATCTGCAGATGAACAGTCTGAAGACTGAAGATTCTGCTGTTTATTATTGTGCTCGAGACTCACAGTGACTGAAGTTGGTTGAGCAGCTGTACAAAATCCTACAGTACTCATCTTTACTTGACTGATACAAGCCAAGAATGAAGTATATGACATAATGTATAATGCTATTGTATATTTTATATTTCACATCAGTCATTAAAAACACAATAAAGGTCACTTGTACATACAGGGATCAAAGACAACAGAACAAACCTGTAGGTAAAATTAAACAACTACTGCTGTTAAATATTTCTACAAATTAAGATACAAAAATGTTTATACATGATGTGGAATATATGATTAAAAATGGATGAATAATTACTCCTGCAGAAGAAAAGTCTCACACGTACAGACATTTGAGACATCACCACATTTGTTCATGAAGACCTACAGGTGGCAGCAGAAGACATGAAGTCAGATGACACTATGACACAATGCGTCTAACACACACACACACACACGCACACACACACACACACACACGCACACACGCACACACACACACACACACACACACACACACACACACATATGCATGCACACGATAGCACCTGATGTTGTGGCTTGTGATTTCCTGTTTTTCAATGTTTATAACATTTATGCATGAATTATCCAGTATGGCTCACCAGAAACTGGTAAACAGAAAAAAGAAATAATGTAATCTGGGTATAAATTAACATTACAGTTAAAATGTTAAAAAATCATCATCATAATAATGAAAAAAAAATTAATAAAATGTAAAACAATTGTGTTTTTGAAATGTGGTGTGTTTCTCTGTGAGGAGGAGGAGTCAATGCAAAACTCTGATCTCTTCCAACTCTACATATGTGTTGCAGAGTGAAGGACAGAGACTAAATCACTGACATACACACTGCAGACTGGACAGAGACAACTGGCTTTTACAATGATCAGACCTGATTATTTGGTTGTTTTTCTCATCCTGTCTATTAACTGTGCAGGTAAGAACAATTATTGTTCTTTGGACAATCTGGCTGCATTACAGTAACTAATGATCTGTTTAACTGTCTGTAGGTACTGAGGGTCAAACACTGACTGAGTCTGAACCAGTGGTTAAAAGGCCTGGAGAATCTCACAGACTGACCTGCACATATTCAGGGTTTAGTAGCAATCCTGATAATGCTTGGATCAGACAGGCTGCTGGAAAAGGACTGGAGTGGGTTGCCTGGATTAGTGCTAGTAGCACTGACTACTCTCAGTCAGTCAAAGGCCGGTTTACCATCTCCAGAGACAACAGCAGACAGCAGCTGTATCTGCAGATGAACAGTCTGAAGACTGAAGATTCTGCTGTTTATTATTGTGCTCGAGAGTCACAGTGAATGGAGTTGGTTGAACAGCTGTACAAAATCCTACAGCACTCATCTTTAAAAGATTGATAGAGCACAAGCATGACACATTTTCCCTTCATATTCATATTCCGTCCTTTTTTATATATATACATATTTTCTATTGCTTTTTTCTTTATATTCGTCTACATTTTATTAATATTAAATATTTTAAATAACGCATTATACAAAGTACTGAAAATTGTTTCGTCCAAGAACTATTAAAGGAAATTAAATTGATAAAAAAAAAAACGAAAAAACAAAAACACAACAAAGATCACTTGTTGGTAAAAGGGTCAAAGTCAACACAACTATCTTGTTGGTGGTTAAACTATTACAAATATTAAACACTTCTACAAATGAAGATATAATAATGGTTGTAAATGATGTGGAATCTAAAGTGAGTCATAACATGAGAGTGAAAAATGATGTTGCAGTTACTTAAATAAAACCATTAGAGGGCAGTCAGTGTCAAGTTTTTCTCTCCTCTGTCACTAAAAGGAGACTCTCAGAACTCGGGTCCTGATCATCTGTTTTCCTCTAGAGGCTCCAAGTTTGTCTTTATGTCTTCAAACATCTGCAAACACTGAAACAAAAGTGCAAAATCAGACTGAAGTTTTCAGGCTATTTGCATGATGCACGCAGACATGGAGAGAACATGTTATTTCATTTGATTTCTTTATAGCTCGCAGAAGAATCCTCCTCCTATGGGAACAGTAAGCACCACCTTCTAGTGCCTCTTGGCTACGTGATGTCTTTCTTAGACCTGGAGAAGATTAAATTCTCACTGCAGAGTTCAACTGTGAAGTTTTTCAATCACTGGCTATATCTCCTTATTTTCCTGCTCTCTCCCCTGACTAGTTGGTTAAGTTTGTCAAGCCGAGCTATTGCTTAGAGGGTGAATATATTTTTCTTTGCATTTGTACATATGTATTTGTCTATATTTATGTGTATATACTGTATGTATATTTCCTTCCTTTCTTATTTCTTGTTATAAGCTGTAGTGAGCCACAGGGGTAGGTGAGATTTGGTAAGGGATGTTTGGGCCTAATATTAAAATATGTAAAATACTTTCCCTTGTGACACTGATATCTTTGTTACTGCTCTACTGCAATAAAAAAAAAAAAAAAAGAAATGCCCCAGCCGAGGTTCGAACGAGTAACCTTCTTGAAACTAATTTTGGCATTCAGTGAAATAATGGTTAGCACTGTCGTTTCACAGCAACAGTGCTAACCATTATTTCACTAAATGTTAAAATTAGTTTCAACTTACAGAAATGTTGAGAATTACAATTTAAAAATGAGTTCATTTCTTTTTAATAAAAGCTTTTTTCCTTTTGAAGCAACTGATGTACTGTACAAATACAAATACTATTTTCTGTTTCAGGAAGTTATGAATTACAAAGATGTGTTGCACTGTGTCAGTCATTACAAATCCAATCAGTGAATCCAGTAAGACCACAGCAGCCTGATGTCAATACTGTAACAAAGCTGGAGTGGATTAAACTGTTTCATTGACTGCATTTGGTTAAACTGCTGTACAAATGGTCAATAACAAATATATAATTTGATTTACTGTACACCTTTTCAGTCATTTGGGTTTCCCGTCGTCCATTTTTTACAGCTTGTACTTCTCTCTTCCTTGAAAATAAGCATTCTGAAATGTGTGAGATATTATTTCCTAAATGACAACAAATTCTGTCCATTGAAACTGCATTTCACTTGTCAAGTTGTGTCTGGCTGTGTTTTGGCCAACTGCAGCTTGTAATATAAGATTCTAATGCAAAAATGCACATTTTCTCTCATAGGAGGAGTCAATGCAAAACTCAGATGTCTTCCACCTCTACTTATCTGACTGCAGAGAGGATGACAGAGAACAGTGGACACACAGTTTAACATGATGGACTATAGGACAGGACTGCTGCTTTTAACTATCTGCTGGGCAGGTGAAGATCTTCATTAATGTTTCATTTGAAATTGTTTCAAATTCATTTTATGTTGTCAGCCAAAGCTTATTTGCTTCATATCTTGACAGGTGTTGATGGTCAGACTCTGACAGAATCTGAACCAGTGATTAAAAGGCCTAGAGAATCTCACAGATTGACCTGTACAGCCTCTGGATTCACATTCAGTGACTACCATATGGCCTGGGTCAGACAGGCTCCTGGAAAAGGACTGGAGTGGGTTGCCTGGGTTGAAAATGATAATGATAGAAAATACTACTCTCAGTCAGTTCAAGGCCGGTTTACCATCTCCAAAGACAACAGCAGACAGCAGGTGTATCTGCAGATGAACAGTCTGAAGACTGAAGATTCTGCTGTTTATTATTGTGCTCGAGACTCACAGTGACTTGAGTTGATTAAACAGCTGTACAAAATCCTGCACTACCAATCTTTACTGGGCTGATATACCCTGCACTGTCTTCCATCAGTATTGTCATCATTTCAAGTAATTACAGATAAGATAAGATTAACAATACACAGACATTTAAGTACCACTGAGGTATTACTGGTTTTAAAGTAATAATTAGAAATTGGTATTTTAGCCATTTAGCACCACCAGTGTCAGAGTGCAATGCCACTGTCATAAATATAGACAGCTGTAAATGTGCATTTGTTATGATTATGTTAGGACCAGAATTGAGTGAGTAAACAACTTTGTCAAACATCAAGGAAGTGTAACGACAAAAGACATAGCAGCCAGTTAATATTGCTTATTAGTCCAACATCAAGAAGCCCAGTTCAGCGTCTGTCTTCCAGCATTTTATTTCATGAAGGTCTTGCCAACGACTAAAAGTCAGTCCCAGTTTTTTCTTCAGTCGCTCTCTCCTTTTCTCTTCTTAGCTTCCTCCATAAATGTCCTCTTCGGTCTCCTTGTCTATCATTATATCCTTAGATCCTGCTGGGACTGGTTACATTTCCTGCTACCCCAGATTTTATTCTGGTAAAACTCTGTCTCTGCTGTACAAAATCCTACAGTACTCATCTTTAGAATATTGATAGAGCACAAGCATGAAATATTTTCCCTTCATATTCATATTCCATACTTTTTCTATATATTTTTTTCTATTGCTTTTTTTCTTTATATTCGTCTATATTCTATTAATATTAAATACTATAAATAATGCATTATCCAAAGTACTGAAAATTGTTAATTCCTTAAATCATCAAAGAAATTTAAATTGATAAAAAACAAAACAAAGATCACTTGTTGATAAAAGGGTCAAAGACAACACAACAATCTTGTTTCTGATTAAACTATTACAAATATTAAACACTTCTACAAATTAAGATACAATAAAGGTTGTAAATGATGTGTAATCTAAAGTGAGTCATAACATGAGAGTGAAAAATAATGGTACAGTTACTTGAATAAAACCATTAGAGGGCAGTCAGTGTCAAGTTTTTCTCTCCTCTGTCAGTAAAAGGAGACTCTCAGAACTCGTGTCCTGATCATCTGTTTTCCTCTAGAGGCTCCAAGTTTGTCTTTATGTCTTCAAACATCTGCAAACACTGAAACCATTAAAAGTCTTTTATACAAACCTGCAAAATCAGACTGAAGTTTTCAAACTATTCACATGATGCACACAGACATGGAGAGAACATGCAAACTCCACATGTTTCACTAAATGTCTAAATTAGTTTCAATTTACAGAAATGTAGAGAGTATGTTTGTCTTTTTCCTTTTAAAGCAAATGATGTACAAAGACTTTTTTCCTATTTATTATTATTATTATTATTATTTTCAGAAAATTATAAATTACAAAGATGTGTTGCACTGTGCCAGAAGTTAGAGAAACTGTCATTACAAAATCCAATTAGTGAATCCAGTAAGAGCACAGCAGCCTGATGTCAATACTGTAACAAAGCTGGAATGAATTAAATTGTTTGATGGAAACTAGTACGAATGATCTCCTGTGCTGAAGAGTTTGGCTGAAGACTCCTCTCCTCTCAGGATATTTGAAAACATAGACCTGTTTTAAAATAAATGGTCATGATACAAATCAGAGGAAATTTATTGTTGCAGCAAGAGAAGGACACAAATAAGTAGATAAAGTAAAACAAATTAAAAATTAGTTATATGAAAAAATAAAATAAGAATAGAGGTAAAAATAAAATTGGGTAAATAGTGATGTCTATGGTCAGACTCCTGAAAATTGATTCTCTGAAAGCCAAATGCAGTCCAGTTCTCTTCTCCCCGTGAGGAGGAGTCAATGCAAAACTCAGATGTCTTCCACCTCTACTTATCTGACTGCAGAGAGGATGACAGAGAACAGTGGACACACAGTTTAACATGATGGACTATAGGACAGGACTGCTGCTTTTAACTATCTGCTGGGCAGGTGAAGATCTTCACTGATCTTTCATTTGAAGTTTGGATTTAAGTTGTATATTTGTTGTATGTGATGGTTTTTATCTTATCTCAATCTTGACAGGTGTTGATGGTCAGACTCTGACAGAATCTGAACCTGTGATTAAAAGGCCTGGAGAACCTCACAGATTGACCTGTACAACCTCTGGATTCACATTCAGCAGCTATGAGATGGCCTGGATCAGACAGGCTCCTGGAAAAGCACTGGAGTGGATTGCATGGATAGATGATGGTAGTGGTAGCAGCAAATACTACTCTCAGTCAGTTCAAGGCCGGTTTACCATCTCCAGAGACAACAGCAGACAGCAGGTGTATCTGCAGATGAACAGTCTGAAGACTGAAGATTCTGCTGTTTATTATTGTGCTCGAGACTCACAGTGACTGAAGTTGTTTGAGCAGCTGTACAAAATCCTACAGTACTCATCTTTAGCATCTAATCTTTAGCGGGCTGATAGAGTACAAGCATAAAGTGTTTTCCCTTCATATTCATATTGCACTTTTTTTTTTCTGATGTTTTTTCTTCATATTCTTCTATATTACATTAATATTAAATATTTCAAGTATGATACATTTTAATAAGAATAGAAGTAAAAATAAAACTGGTTAAGTCACAGTAGTGAAAAGACCTACAGGTGGCAGAAGAAGACATGAATTCAGATGAAAACATGAGGTGAAAAATGATGATTGCATGTTTTACTGGAAATCATTTTGGAACATTTGAATACATGTATTATACATGTATAAGTCCATCATCAATCCATGATGTATTTCCTCTGGGGTGTTTACTTGACCAACAAAAAATACAAACTATTGAATAATCCTGCATTTTATAATTAAAAGTTTTGAGTTAAAATTTGTATCTTTCTTATTCATATGCCCAAACAGCTCGGTTTGACTCATCATATCAAATCTTTCATCAGAACAGAATGTTATGGTTTTTCAGGGCTAAATTATGACATTTAACAATTTACATATTTCTGCACAATGTAATTTTTTCATATATGTGGTTGATTTTTCAGATGTGTTGTGTTCTTGCTTGTAGATTAAGCCCGTGCAGTAGACCAAAAAATAAATTCAAATGAGCACAAACTTCAACTTCGAAAGATAATTTGAATTCTAAATTTTAAATTGAGTTCCATGAATCAAATAAACAATAGGTGAAAACCAAAAACAAAGTGTGAGGAGGAGTCAATGCAAAACTCAGTTGTCTTCCACCTCTACTTATCTGACTGCAGAGAGGATGACAGAGAACAGTGGACACACAGTTGAACATGATGGACTATAGGACAGGACTGCTGCTTTTAACTATCTGCTGGGCAGGTGAAGATCTTCACTGATGTTTCATTTGATTTAGCATTTAGCTGTAAATTTAGTATATGTCATGGTTTTTGTTGTCTTGACAGGTGTTGATGGTCAGACTCTGACAGAATCTGAACCAGTGATTAAAAGGCCTGGAGAATCTCACAGATTGACCTGTACAGCCTCTGGATTCACACTCAGCAGCTACCATATGGCCTGGATCAGACAGGCTCCTGGAAAAGGACTGGAGTGGGTTGCCTGGATTCAAACTGGTAGTAGCTACATCCACTACTCTCAGTCAGTCAAAGGCCGGTTTACCATCTCCAGAGACAACAGCAGACAGCAGGTGTATCTGCAGATGAACAGTCTGAAGACTGAAGATTCTGCTGTTTATTATTGTGCTCGAGAGCCACAGTGACTGGAGTTGTTTGAACAGCTGTACAAAAACCTACAGTACTCATCTTCACTAATCTAATAGATCCTGAGAAAAAAATGTTTTGCTATTTTCAACAACATCATGAAAACATCATTATCCAAAAACAAAAACCATCCACCTCACAGTGCAATTTGTACTGTATAAATGTTTTTTTTTTTAACTACACACCACACCTTGAGAGCATCAACACACACATTAAACTTTTGAATGAGAAATGTAGCTTCATTTCATGCACACACAGCCTACATATAGACATACATGCCCCAGTGACATATTTCCCAAAATGAATTGTGTCCTTCAGTCTTTTGGTCACCACACAACACCTGACATCAGAGCGTCATGGAGAAACACAGACTGAAATTTCTTCAGAACTCAATAAATCATTGGGCGATGGTGATTTATTTATATCCTCTGTCTCTGTGATGAAGCCTAACATAGTTTAATGGTCATCTTTGCTGGACTGCTGCTTTATGTTCACAATCTATAAATGAGTGGCTCTTGCTGCTTCTGTCTGGTGTAACTGTGTGTTGTTATTCAGCTGCTGTGTTAATGTTGTGGTGTATAAAGAACAGAAGTAAAGTGCTTAACATGAGCAGAATGTATCATTATTATACCAATGCTGTTTTGGGGCGCATGTAGTTAACTGTTGTCACCAGGAGGTGGCACTGCAATGCTTATTGGGGTGTTCAGAGTATACAGGGAGCCGCTCAGGTGCAGAACAGATGTATGATTTCACCTGCTTGCGAATAAAGTAGCCATCGTGTTCGCTTGCTATTCTCTCTGTCATTTCCCACATTCTTCTGTTATACACAACACTGATAAACATTTTACTCAGTTTGAAATATGTCAGAAACGTTTTAACTTTGACAGACTCAGATGGATACTTCCTCGTCATCAAACATTCAGTCTAGTTTGACCAGACAGACAAGAGACATCCAAGTGTGAGGAGGAGTCAATGCAAAACTCAGATGTCTTCCACCTCTACTTATCTGACTGCAGAGAGGATGACAGAGAACAGTGGACACACAGTTTAACATGATGGACTATAGGACAGGACTGCTGCTTTTAACTATCTGCTGGGCAGGTGAAGATCTTCACTGATGTTTTATTTGATGTTTGCTTGTAAATTGTAAATTTGTCACATGTGATGGTTTTTGTTGTTGTCTTGACAGGTGTTGATGGTCAGACTCTGACAGAATCTGAACCAGTGATTAAAAGGCCTGGACAATCTCACAGATTGACCTGTACAACCTCTGGATTCTCACTCAGCAGCTACACTATGCACTGGATCAGACAGGCTCCTGGAAAAGGACTGGAGTGGCTTGCTTATATCAGTGGTGGTGGTAGCACTGAATACTCTCAGTCAGTCAAAGGCCGGTTTACCATCTCCAAAGACAACGGCAGACAGCAGGTGTATCTGCAGATGAACAGTCTGAAGACTGAAGATTCTGCTGTTTATTATTGTGCTCGAGAGCCACAGTGACTGGAGTTGGTTGAACAGCTGTACAAAATCCTACAGTACTGGGCTGTAGGATTTACTGGGCTATTTTTCCTTAATATTCATATTCAATACCTATTTTTTCTTATTTCTTTTTGCTTTATATTCAATATTAACATTAAATATTTTAAATGACACAGTACACGAAGTCGTACAAACTGAGAAAGATTATTATCAAAAATTAAATTAATATAAAACATAACAAAGATCACGTGTTGCTAAAAGTCTCAAAGAAAACACAACAATCTTGTTGCTGATCAACAAACTTCAAACATTTTGACAAAGTCTTTTAAAAACCTGCAAACCAGCAGAATCAATCTGAAGTTTTCAGACTATCTACATGATCCTGACTGCTGTCACTGTATTTCTGTTTGCAGCAAATTCGGTCAGTAAGTTCAACAAGTAAGAACATAAATGAATAAATTAATGCTGCAATAATAATAAAAAAACAAAATAAAGCAATGCTCATGAGTTTAAAGTTGGTCATGGATGTGATATATGAGGTGCTGACAGTAAATAACTGCTCACATCATATTTAAAATGTGTATTAATGAACTGCTCCTTTTGTTTTCATGGGTCCACATCATCATTATTATTGAAATACTGATTTGTATGAATATGTTATTGTTATGTTAATAGCTGATGTTATATTCTCCATGATTCATGTTTATGTTCACATTAATGTTTGTTATAATTTACTTATCCTTGGTTGCAGTTAAACAAGAATTTACATAATGTTTGCATAATGAATTGTTGTCAGTGGAAACATTTAGTCATTAATAGTTCACAGTAAAAACAAAGTTATTAGATGTTTAATTTGTGTAAATGCAGGGACAAAATTTTACAGTTTAGAGTGTAATGCATTTAAAATATCAATATACAATGTACATTGTATACAATATACAATATATACAATGTAAAGCAGAGGTGATTTCCAGATATGTTTCACTCTGCAGATATAATAACAGTCAACAGACTCTTCTATTGGCTCCACTTAGACCAACATTGATGCTTCATGTGTTTGATTCTATGCAAACTCAGTGACCTTCCTTGTTACTCAGCTATAAAAACTTCACATCAGGCTGTCAAACTAAGATGATTTGTCACGATAAAAAGAACATAACTTTTATTTAGGCTGGATCCCACAATGACAACCCACAATTTAAATATGCCTGAAAAAATTTAAGTCTTTTTGCCTTGGTCTTCAAGCGGGTTTCCTCCTCATTGTTAATCAGGCCTGTGGGGCCCGGAGACAGTCCCAATTTGAAATGGGCGAGAGGCAGGGTACACCCTGGACAAGAAGCCAGTTCATCACAGAGCTGACACATAGAGACAAGAAAAACTGTTCACCATCACTTCATACCTGAGCAATTTAAGTCACCAGTTAACCTATCAACCTGCATGTCTTTGGACTATAATATAATGCACATATATATTTTACATTACATACATAACATTGATGATTGGCTACCGTGAATCCTGGTGCAATCATGTGAGCTGGTCACACTACATGTTTTGGTAGGCCTAGTTTAAAATGAATTTACAATACATTAAGGGACTCCCTGCTCTACCTCTCTGTAGCTATGGGGTCCTTGGCTGTAAAAATAATAAAGACTCTGCTTCAGTGTTTGTGGGTAATATTTCAGTTGTCTTTTTGCTTGTAGCATGTACTGTTTGTGCATGAGGCCTAATTTTCTTAAGCCTCATGCACAAGACCAAATCTGATTTCAAGCAACACAAAATCATGAAAAGCAAAAAATAAAGAACTGGACTTCATCCTGCTCCCTGTGAGGAGGAGTCAATGCAAAACTCTGAAGTCTTCCACCTCTACTTATCTGACTGCAGAGAGGATGACAGAGAACAGTGGACACACAGTTTAACATGATGGACTATAGGACAGGACTGCTGCTTTTAACTATCTGCTGGGCAGGTGAAGATCTTCACTGATCTTTCATTTGATGTTTGGACTTAAATTGTAAATTTGTGGTATGTGATGTTTTTATCTTTTCTTTATCTTGACAGGTGTTGATGGTCAGACTCTGACAGAATCTGAACCAGTGATTAAAAGGCCTGGAGAATCTCACAGATTGACCTGTACAGCCTCTGGATTCACATTCAGCAGCTATGGGATGAACTGGATCAGACAGGCTCCTGGAAAAGGACTGGAGTGGATTGCTTATATCTATAGTAGTAGCATCTACTACTCTCAGTCAGTCAAAGGCCGGTTTACCATCTCCAGAGACAACAGCAGACAGCAGCTGTATCTGCAGATGAACAGTCTGAAGACTGAAGATTCTGCTGTTTATTATTGTGCTCGAGAGCCACAGTGACTGGAGTTGGTTGAGCAGCTGTACAAAATCCTACAGTACTCACTGCTAGTGACTCAGTCCATGGCTCAGACTGCACGAAACCTACACTAAGCATGCACTCAGACAACTCACCACTAAATTAGACTAGAGTATAATAAGTTTTGTATGACTTTTGTATGTAAACATATTTGTGAACATATTTATTGGCCTTACAATCCTATATTTCACTAATTTACTTGATCGTTGGGTGATCAATGCTCACTGAACTGCAACTTTTTGGGGTTAGCTTCCAGCAGAAAAGCAGTGCCTTCAACATTATGTTAAAGATGAATCTCATCATATAAAAACAGTCTTTATTTATGATTAATTACAATATTAATTTTACTGGCATATTAACCAACTTCTGAAAAAAAGATTAGAAGAGAAGTTCATGCCGCCAGGTTTGAAGCACTGCATTGCCAAAATGGTACTTCTAATCAGCTTTCTACTCACTCAGTCACTCAATCACTGTGAGTTGGGCCCGATTATCTCATGATCTCTCAATACACCTGGCCAACCCGCAACTTGGACCATAAAAAAATAAAATAAAACCATGAATGTTTTGGGTCATATCCTTATTGTTAGATGCACTCAGTTTAAAGGTTTTTTGATAAAAGCGTCAGCGTCTCAAGTGATAAAATAAATTCAGCTCACACCTCAACTTGTGATCTAACTGTAGTAGAAATGAATGCTCAAAACGTTTCTCATTTATTCATTATTGAAAAGAATTTGAAATATAACTGCAACTGCTTCAACTTCCACCTTCTCTTTGTGTGAGAAGATGACCCAGACATTTCATCTTAATTTTGAATAAGTTAAATATACTTTGATCAGCTGATTTACTATCACCAGTATGTAAATTAGCCTTTTTGTCATGGTTTTGAGTTTTTGTGTGTTTCTGTTTCCTGTTTTATCTTGTAATTGGTATCGTCTTGTGTTTTGTTTCATTCACTTCCTGTCTTTGTCCTGTTTCCCTCCTGTTTGATTACCTGCACCTGCCCTCTTGTGCCTCACCTGCTTCTTGTTGTCTCATTGTCCTGCCCTGCCTCCTAGTGTTTCTCCCCACCTATCAGTGTTCTCCCCACTCCCCTTGCCTGACGTTCTCCTTCCTCTCTCACCTGTTCCTCGTTCTCCTTCGTTTGTGTTTGTATTTAAGTCTGGTTTCCAGTTTAGTCTGTGTCGCATTGTACGATGTTCCATGTTCCATGTTCCATGTTCCATGTTCCATGTTCCATGTTCCATGTTCCATGTTCCATGTTCCATGTTCCATGTTCCATGTTCGATGCTGTAGGATCGTCCTCTCCAGCGTGCACCTCTTCTTGTTTGCATTTATTAAATTCGACTTTTTTGGCAAGTCTGCATCCTTGGGTCCGCTGCCTTTTTCCTCCCCTTGAATTCGTGACACTTTTTAGGTGTCACATATAAGGAAGTGAAGTGTGTGTTTGTGTGTCAGTGAGAGGACAGAAGAGCTCACATCACTTCAGCTTCAACATCAACCATGTTCACTGTAGCTCTGATACTGCTGCTGGCAGCTGGATCCTGTGAGGAGCTTTCAGTGGATTCACACTAATAAACACATTAGAAACACTGAATATTCAGATGAATGATGGAGATAATGTTGATTTCTGTTTCAAATGAAATCAAATGAAATCAAATTTTATTTGTATAGCCCAAAGTCACAAAATACACTTTGCCTCGGAGGGCTTTACAATCTGTACAGGGAGTGACACCCTCTGTCCTTAGACCCTCGATTTGAGTGAGGAAAAACTTGCCCACAAAAAACCCTTTTAACAGGGAAAAAAGGTGGAAGAAACCTCAGGAAGAGCCACAGAGGAGGGATCCCTCTCCCAGGACGGACAGACGTGCAATAGATGTCACGTGTACAGAACAAATCAACACAAACATATTGTGCAATTACAAGGTTTTATTAAATATATTAAATCAAATATACATAATCAGACATTCATATATACACCAGCCCACATACAAACAAGTAACCAGAGGCAGCTCAAAATTGTCCGCTTCATAGTATGATATCGTCCAGAAACCAACAGTACTTGCACTAAAACATTGTGAGGCGTTGTGTGGAGTATGTACAAAAAGGTTTTAAAAGATGGAGGCTAACCAGTCTCATTGTATTAATAAAGCCATGACAGTACCGCTTAGTGAAGATGGATTTTGGAGCCTTAATAAATATGTAATATGCTCCATCTGATAGAGGTCCCAAACCTTCTGGATCCATGTGTTATATGAAGGGGGGTTGGTTTCAGCCATCTAATAGTTATGCACTTCAAGGCTGTTGTAAATAATATATTTAAAAGATATTTCTTGGACCTCCCATTAATACAATTACTCCTAATAGAGCCACAGTAGGATCTCGAGGTATATCCTTTTGGAAAATCTCTTAAAGAGCATCAAATATCTCTCCCCAGAATGTCTTTAGTTTGGTTTTGATTGCTTTTCTAAAAGTCTAATCCAGTTCTCTCCTTCCTGTGAGGAGGAGTCAATGCAAAACTCAGATGTCTTCCACCTCTACTTATCTGACTGTAGAGAGGACGACAGAGAACAGTGGACACACAGTTTAACATGATGGACTATAGGACAGGACTGCTGCTCTTTCATTTAATGTTTGGATTTAAGTTGTAAATTTGTTCTATGTGATGTTTTTTTGTTGTTGTCTTTACAGGTGTTGATGGTCAGACTCTGACAGAATCTGAACCAGTGATTAAAAGGCCTGGAGAATCTCACAGATTGACCTGTACAGCCTCTGGATTCACATTCAGGAGCTATGAGATTAACTGGATCAGACAGGCTCCTGGAAAAAGACTGGAGTGGCTTGCTTATATAAGCACAGGCAGTTCTTACATCTACTACTCCCAGTCAGCCAAGGGCAGATTCACCATCTCCAGAGATGACTCCAGCAGTAAACTGTATCTACAGATGAACAGTCTGAAGACAGAGGACACAGCAGTGTATTATTGTGCCAGACAGCCACAGTGAGGTACAATTACAGGAGAGTCATACAAAAACCACTTCCTCTATCGCAGATGAAAATAAAACAGCAATGAAACAAACACAACGTGGCTGTATCAACCGCAAAAACAAATGAATAGTTAGTTATTAATAGGGTCTACAGAAAATAAACAAAGGTAAAAAATAAATAAATAAATAAAACTGATTAATTGAATTACTATATTGCCAGACAAATGCACGATAAAAACCAATCCGTGTTGGCATTTACCATATTTGATTATTACAGAATGCCAGCAGTAACAAAGTGAGGACGATTATAGGGAAGGACCGAAATTATATTAAACAGAGTGTAAACACACAGTGATGTCCCAACTTAAAAGCTAAAGTTAATACCTACCAGACCCTTGACCAAAACAGTCACAACTTGTCACACAGGATCATAGAGAAGAAACAGGGCTTATTGACTGTGTCAAAGATCGACCGTCTTATCACTAGGGGACATGGTCTGAACTAGTATTCGTAGACACCTCAGACAAAGCTGTAGAATACACTGGGTTTGTAATCTGACAGGCTGGGGGTTCTTTGGTCCAGTCGCCTGTCCACCACACACAGATCACACTCCTCAATGTCAAGGCTTGTCATAAATAGGATGACCACTAGAAATAGGTAAACGTGTGGAATGACGAAATTACAGTATGTATTCCTAAGTGATTATGAGTGATTCTGAAGGGAGACATGTTTTTTCCTGCTTGTAAAAAAAACGTCCTGAAAACAGTTCCTAGAAAATATTATCATTAAACATTAAAATGATATAAGAAAAGAAAATAGAACAAAACAAAAACAAAAACACAATAAAGGTCAGTTGTTGATAAAAGGACCAAAGACAGATCCGGTTACTGAAATTCAACTGCAAAGAATACTGAACGTTTCTGTGGAAAAGTAGAATTTAAAATGGGTCATAATATGAGAGTGAAAAATAATGTTGCAGCTTCTTGTAAAATCATTAGAGGGCAGTCAGTGTCAAGTTTCTCTCTCTATTACAAAATGGAGACCCTCAGATTTGGATCTAAACTGACTGACACTCAACACTGACACTTGCATATTGGCGTACAGATTTCAGTTCCTGAGCAGCTGCTTTCCTCTAGAGGATGATCTATTCATGCCTTTAAACATTTGCAAACACTGAAACCTGTTAAAAAAAGAAAATGTGACAAATCCAGAGAGAGCAACAGAGCTACAGATAACATGGTTTATGTTGAAAGTGACGAGCTGTGAACACTGACAACCTGATGTGAAGTTTTTATAGCTGAGTAACACAAGGAAGGTATTTGCTGCAAACAGAAATGCAGTGACAGCAGCCAGGATCGTGAAAATAGTATGAAAAGCTGGAAAGTGAAGTTGATGCTGGCAGATTTGAATCACTATGTCGCCACACTGCTACTGCCAACTGGATTACTACTCCCTCACAATGAGGGGTGCCCTGGTATCTGATCACCCTCCAATACACTTGTTCAGACGGTAACTTTGGGTTGTATCCTCATTGTTGAACACACTAATTGTAAATTTCTTTGGATAGAAATATCGGCCTTTTAAGTGATGGAATAAATTCAGCTTACAACTCGGTTTTAAAAGCTTGTGATCCAACTACAGTAAAAATGAGTCCTCAAAAAGTTTCAAAAATAATCTGAATCCTAACTGCATTCATGACTGAAAAAATCCAGTCTTTGTCAGAGTTTCAAGTTCCACCTTTAATTTGTGTGAAATGAACACCTGTACATTTCATCTTAATTTGAAGTATTTAAATATACTTTAGTCAGCTGATTCACGATGACCAGTATGCAAATTAGACTCCTTGGGTGTTACCTATAAGGAAGTGAAGTGTGTGTTTGTGTGTCAGTGAGAGGACAGAAGAGCTCACATCAGTACAACATCACATCAACCATGTTCTCTGTAGCTCTGATACTGCTGCTGGCAGCTGGACCCTGTGAGGAGCTTTTAGAGGATTCACACTAATAACCACATTAGAAGTGATGAATATTCAGATGAATGATGGAGATAATGTTGATTTCTGTTTCCACAGGTGTGAACAGTATTAATCTCGTGCAGCCAGAATCAATGGTTGTGCAGCCTGGACAGTCTTTGACCATCACCTGTCAGGTCTCTGGATATTCTTTGACTGATAACAGCTATGCAACAGGTTGGATCAGACAGTGTGAAGGAAAACCAATGGACTGGATTTTCCATCAGTGGGGTGGAGGTGACTTTTTTCAAAATAATGCTCTGAAGAACAAGTTCAGCTACAGCAGAGACACTTCTGCTGCAACAGTGACTCTAAAAGGACAGAATGTGCAGCCTGAGGACACAGCTGTTTATTATTGTGTACGTCGGCCCACAGTGACACAGACCACCAACAGACCTGCACAAATACCCCAAAACCATGTGACTGAACCACACACACACATGTTCTCCGTGTAATAAAGACAGTGCGCAGTGATGAGTTGATGAAAAAATTGAGTTGAGTATTTTCATGTTTCCACAAAGATCTCATTTGACTTCAACATCACCATAGAAGAGACTTAGATAAGATAAAATTTCTTTCAATATAAGATACGCATGATATGTTTTTATGAATTTACTTTTGTGTATTGTAATTCCTAGAAAATATGGGGAAAACGACTCTTTTCATACAAATAACATCTGATAAACATAAACACAATGCAAATTTGCTTTTTGCAACATGACCACATTGAAAAAAGCTCTAAACTTTTACACAATGAGTTCAAAATTGTATATCATTTGTAAATATTGTAAATATTTTAAATAATTTTTTGTCACATTGTCCATTGACCATCAGTCTAGAATTGAGTTCTTTGCTTTCAGGAGTTTGGAGTGAGATCAAATTCGGCCAGCTTTCCTCCGAGGTGAAAAGACCTGGAGAGACAGTGAAGATGTCATCTAATGGGGAAATGAATGCAGATTCACAGTCTGAAAGCTATGTCAGCTCCTTTCAAAGTCATTTCATCAAGATGTGTCCAGCAAAACTCAGTACTTCGAGGTCAAGAGCCTGACAGCAGAAGATTCCACTGTTCTCTCTCGCATTTCTGTCACATTATTGTTTCATATATGAACAATTACAAAAAAATAACAAAAACAACTTAATAAAAACTATAAACCACAGGCATGATATTTAATTAAGAAGAGGATTCCAGTTTCTCTGTATGTCTGCAAACACTGAAACCATTAAACATTACATCAACATTAACATTAAAACATGAAGACAAAATAAATGACACGACGAAATGAAACTCTAACAGAAAACCTCATGAGCCACTCCCTCCCCATGATATCCTGATGCAAATCTTCAGTCTGTGCGGTGTACTTCTGTCCTGCTGACTGCTCTTGTACTTTGTGTGGAGCATCACAGGTCACATTTCCAGCCTCAGGATGGTGAACACACTCACTCTTCTGCTGGTGGCTCTCTCTCTGCCCAGTGAGTTCTCTTGCTTCTTGTTGATTTATCTTTTATCACAACATCAACTGATGGTCAGTCAGAGATACCAGAAAACTTCCCAGATGGCTGTCTCATTTTCTTCTCTGATCCTTCTCTCCTTTCATCTCATCAGGTTGCACAGGTCAGAGCATGGAGTCCATTACTTCCAGTTCAGTAGTGAAAAAGCCTGGGGAGACTCTCAATCTCTCCTGCAGGGGATCTGGCTTCACATTTACTTGCTGTGTTATGAGCTGGATCAGACAACCTGCAGGAAAAGCAGTGGAATGGATTGGGGTTGGCTGGTGGGATGCCAGTAAAAACACTTATGCCAGCAGTCTTCGAGGACGTATAGAAATCAGTAGAGATGATAGCAACAGCATGGTAAATCTGAGACTGTCCAATTTAAAGCCAGAGGACTCTGCTGTGTATTACTGTGCCAAACACACACACTGGTTAAAGGAAGCAGAGAGGCTTTACAAAAACTCCACAGAACATTGTTTACAAAGACGTACCACAGCAGAAGATATGAAGGGAGATGACACTAACTAGCGAGAGTACAACGCCGCCTCTGAACACACACATGCGCTCATATTATGAAAACAACGTCTTGTGACTTCCTGTTTCTCAGTGTTACATTTAACATGTGCTTTTTATTAACAATAATGGTTATTCATGTTCCTATTGTTGATTTTAAACTTCTAAAAATCAATAATTTAACAAATATGAATATGTAATATATGTAAATGCAAAATAGAAATTAGATGACATTTGACACGTGAGATGACAATAAAGCAGTTTTCAGAAATGCTAGTAAATGTTGGTGATCAGAATAAAACTATAGATTATTCATTCATTCATTCATTGTAAATGTGCTGCCCATTATGCCTGTTTCTCATTAGTGACTTTGAGCATAATGAAGTGACTAATGAGAAACAGAGGCTTGGCCAAGGCTAATTCACATATTAAAATAAGTCCTGTATGTTTTAGATGACAGATTTTTTTAATTATCAGAATAAATGTGGTTGTGTTTTAATAGATGTTTAGTTTTAGATTAAATCCCCAGTTTCAAGAAATATCTGCAGTCTCTCCTCCCTGTGAGGAGGAGTCAATGCAAAACTCAGATGTCTTCCACCTCTACTTATCTGACTGCAGAGAGGATGACAGAGAACAGTGGACACACAGTTTAACATGATGGACTATAGGACAGGACTGCTGCTTTTAACTATCTGCTGGGCAGGTGAAGATCTTCACTGATCTTTCATTTGATGTTTGAATTTAAGTTGTAAATTTCTGGTATGTGATGTTTTTATCTTATCTTTATCTTGACAGGTGTTGATGGTCAGAATCTGACAGAATCTGAACCAGTGATTAAAAGGCCTGGAGAATCTCACAGATTGACCTGTACAGCCTCTGGATTCACACTCAGTAGCAACAATATGGCCTGGATCAGACAGGCTCTTGGAAAAGGACTGGAGTGGGTTGCCTGGATTGAATATGATGATGACAGGAAATACTACTCTCACTCAGTCCAAGGCCGGTTTACCATCTCCAGAGACAACAGCAGACAGCAGGTGTATCTGCAGATGAACAGTCTGAAGACTGAAGATTCTGCTGTTTATTATTGTGCTCGAGGGGCCACAGTGACTGGAGTTGGTTAAGCAGCTGTACAAAATCCTACAGTACTCATCTTCACTGGGCTGACAGACCCTGCACTGTCTTACATCATTAATGTTATCACGTCAAATAATTCAAAATGATACAATACACAGACATTTATGTACCACTGAAGTATTATTGGCTTTAAGGTTATATTAATTAGAAATAAGTATTTTTGTGATTTAGCAGACCAGTTTCAGAGTGCAATACCACTGTTGTAAATATGGACAGCTGTAAATGTGCATTTGTTATGATTATGTTACTTAGGACCAGAATTGAGTGAGTCAACAACTTTGTCAAACATCAGGCAAGTGCAATGACAAAAGACATAGCAGCCAGTTAATGTTACTTATTAGTCCAACAGCAAGAAGCCCAGTTTGGCGTCTGTCTTTCAGCATTTTATTTCATGAAGTTCTCACCAACGACTAAAAGTCTGAATGACAGATGTAGCAGTCAGTGTAGAAATGAGAAATCCGACCGGCTCCTGGGAAAGTTCTTGAGTGTTCATGTTCATAAATCAGTTCATTTTTACTTTCCTTATGATGCCACATCACTCACAATAATAAAGATCCTTCAGTTGTCAAAGTATTATTAAATACTAAATTGCCAATGTCACATTTGTGAGTACAAATCATAAATGTTTGATAAAAGCAGTTTTCAATAATATTCTTTTGGATGTTGGTGATCAAAGCAATACTGTAGATAACTAAATTCATCTGCCCCACAATATATTGACAGGGAGTAATGAGAAACCATGTTGCCAAAATAAATTATATTTGAAGTGATACAAATTGAAATCGAAATTGTCATACACACTTTAAATAAACTGATCTGGAGGAATGATTCTCTAAAAGCCAAGGCCAATCTTTCTCTCTCCTCTCTGTGAGGAGTAGTCAATGTAAAACTCAGTTTTGCTGAGATTAAACTAAACAAGCAACATTTTTACATATTAAGACACAATAATGTCTGCAAATGATGTGGTAACTGGGCACTTGTCCAGGGTGTAACTCGCCTCTTGTAACTTGTAACTCGCCTAACTCAAAGTAAGCTGGGATAGGCTCCAGCCACACCTTGATCCTGATGAGGATAATCAGTTACAGATAATGGTGGATTGTCAAAGTGAAAAATAATGTTGCAGCTTCTGGTATAAAACCTTTAGAGGGCAGTAAGTGTCAAGTTTCTCTCCTCTGTCACTAAAAGGAGACTCTCAGATCTCGTGTCCTGAGCAGCAGTTTTCCTCGAGAGGCTCCAAGTTTCTCTGCATGCTTTCAAACATCTGCTGTCACTGTATTTCTGTTGTTCTGCAGTCAGTAAGTTCAGAAAGTGAGAAAAAAAAAGAAAAAGAAAAAATAAATGCTGCAATTAAAATAAGTTACATATAAAGTTAATACATTTAAAGTTAATTAAATAACAGCTATTTAAAATGTGTATTCATGAACTGAAAACATGCTAAACACAATGTAAACAGATAGAAAGCAAACCACAAGATTGCTCCTTTTGTTTCTATGGGTGAAGATCATCATTGTTATTGCAATGCTGATTTTATTGAATATGTTTTCCATCATGATTCATGTTAATTTACATTAAGAATAGTAAAAATGATCATTAACATTGTTTGCAATTGTACAAGAATTGACATAATGTTTGAATAATGAATTGTTGTCAATACAAAACATTGTTAATAGTTTACAGTAAAAACAAACAGTTGTTTCCTTTCTGTAAATGCAGGGACATTTTCAAAATGTTACAGATGAGTGTATAATAAAAGATTATACGTTAAGGCATAGGTCATTTCCTGGTATGATTTCGCTCTGCAGATATAATAACAGTCAACAGACTCTTCTATTGGCTCCAGTTAGACCAACATTGATGCTTCATGTGTTTGACTGCATGCAAACTCAGTGACCTTCCTTGTTACTCAGCTATAAAAGCTTCACATCAGGCTGTCAGTGGAGTTCACAGCTCGTCACTTTCAACATAAACCATGTTTTCTGTAGCTCTGCTGCTGCTGTTGGCAGCTGGATGTGAGTATCTTTGTTCTCTAGTTAACACTTCTTCTTTTGCAGTATAACGTGATCATACCATATTCTTTTTTAACAGGTGTGAAGTGTGAACAGTTGACACAGCCAGCCTCTGTGACTGTGCAGCCAGGTCAACGTCTGACCATCACCTGTCAGGTCTCTTATTCTCTTAGCAGCTACTACACAGCTTGGACCAGACAGCCTGCAGGGAAAGGGCTGGAGTGGATTGGAAGTAGATACACTGGAGCTTCATACTACAAAGATTCACTAAAGAACAAGTTCAGTATCGACTTAGACACTTCCAGCAACAGAGTGACTCTAAACGGACAGAATGTGCAGCCTGAAGACACTGCTGTGTATTACTGTGCCAAATATCCACAGTGAAACACAATAATAGTAGAGCAATACAAAAACTACTTCCTCTATTTAACTGATTATTGTCATGAAGTGCCATGACTGAATATTTTCTTTCCCTAAATTAAATTAAATTAAATTAAATTAAATTAAATTAAATTAAATTAAATTAAATTAAATTAAATTAAATTAAATTAAATTAGTTACACAAAGTGTAATTACCAAATCCAATTAGTGAGCCCAGTAAGACCACAGCAGCCTCCCGGTTTACTAATGTTGATAAAGCTGAAATGAGTTAAACTGCTTGGTGAAACTGGCAGGAATGATCTCCTGTACTGAAGATGCTTAAAACAGGGTAATAGTAAACATTGTTTACTATAAACTGTAAACTATAAAACATTGTTTTGTTTTTTCTGTTTGTTTACTCTTAAATAAATGGCCACTAGCACAGAAAAAAGTAGAGAAAGTAAAACATAAATAATATATGTAACTAAAACAATAAAAGTAAAAATTTAAATTACAAACAATTAAATACCAAGGTAAAGTGACAGTAGTGACGTTGATGGTCAGAAAATTGATTCTCTGAGAGATAAGTTTAACATGATGGACTATAGGACAGGACTGCTGCTTTTAACTATCTGCTGGGCAGGTGAAGATCTTCACTGATCTTTCAAACGATGTTTGTTTTTAACTTGTAAATGTGTTGCATGTTGTTTGTATGATGTTTTCTTTGGTGTATTGACAGGTGTTGATGGTCAGACTCTGACAGAATCTGAACCAGTGATTAAAAGGCCTGGAGAATCTCACAGATTGACCTGTACAACCTCTGGATTGTCATTCGGCAATATGAAGTGGATCAGACAGGCTCCTGGAAAAGGACTGGAGTGGATTGCTTATATCAGTTATGACAGTAGCTACATCTACTACTCTCAGTCAGTCAAAGGCCGGTTTACCATCTCCAGAGACAACAGCAGACAGCAGCTGTATCTGCAGATGAACAGTCTGAAGACTGAAGATTCTGCTGTTTATTATTGTGCTCGAGAGTCACAGTGACTGAAGTTGGTTGAACAAAATCCTACAATACTCATTCCATCCTACAATACAATCCTTACAAAACAGCCAACAACAAAATAATTTACATCTTCTGGACAATATGGGAGTGAAATATAATGTTGCAATTGATTTAATAAAAACACTAGATGGCAGTCAATGTCAAGTTTCTCTCTCCTCTGTCACTATAAGGAGACTCTCACAACTACTTTTCTCCTTGATCTTAACTGACTGACAGTCAAACTCTGAACTGAAATACAGTTACATCCCGTGTGAGCTCGCTTTACCACAACACTAATGGAACATTCTTAGTGCTGAATCAGCAGTAACTACAGTTTCATGTTTAGTATTTAGTTGTAGTTCACCATCTCATTCTCACACTGCACACAAAAATAACGAAGTAGCCTAACACTGACAGCAGTAGCGATCCTTCCACACTGGGCATAATTTTCAGACATTAATTGCTGGCACAAAATGGAACCACAAATCAGATATCAGAAATAATCAATCATAAAATAAATAAAAAAATAAAAAAATACCATCAACTGGAGAAGTTGTTCTCAAGTCACACATACATCTCGTACAAAGTTTAGAGTTTAGTTTAGTCTTTTATGTCTAATAAAATCAGTCCATTTTGCCTACGTATTGGTGAATTCATCCTGTCGTGCTCTGAGGGAATATGTCAACTTTTCCATTGTGTATATTTGATGAATTATGTCTATCCAGTCCTCATTCAAGGGCTTTGGGGTGCATCTCCTGTGGGATATTGCAATTGCATAAATATAAAACATCAAACATCACAAATATAAACGGGACAGTGTATCTGAACACCTCCTGGGAGCAGTAACACACACATCAACCTCTTGGAGATGAAATGTGACTGTTTAGTTTTAATGTCTGTTTAAAATGTAGTTTCAGTTCATGCACACATACATATATCACTTAAATATAGATATACATGCCCCGGTGACATATTTTCAATTCAACTGTGTCCTCCAGGCCTTTGGTCACAACACAACACCTGACATCAGCGAAGTAATTTCAGTGCTGAAGTGAAATCATGACAAATAATCTATTTATATTCCCTGTCTCTGTGATGTAGCCTAGCACAGTTTATCAGTCATATGAGCACAGCTTGCTGCTATGTATCTGCAACCTGTAAAGAAGTGGACCATGCTGTTTCTGTTTGGTGTTATTGTGTATTGTTACTTATCTGCTATATTAATGATGATAAACACGTTACTTAATTAAAAATGTGTCAGAAATTTTTTAACTTTCACCGACTCAGATGAGCTCTTCCTCGTCATCAAAAATTCAGACTAGTTTAATCAAACAAGACGGACAAGAGACACCCAAATCCAATCCTGTTCTCTCCTCCCTGTGAGGAGGAGTCAATGCAAAACTCAGATGTCTTCCACCTCTACTTATCTGACTGCAGAGAGGATGACAGACAACAGTGGACACACAGTTTAACATGATGGACTATAGGACAGGACTGCTGCTTTTAACTCTCTGCTGGACAGGTGAAGATCTTCATTAATGTATAATTTGAAATTGTTTCAAATTAATTTTTTGTTGTCAGCATAAGCTTATTTATTCCGTATCTTAACAGGTGTTGATGGTCAGACTCTGACTGAATCTGAACCAGTGATTAAAAGGCCTGGAGAATCTCACAGATTGACCTGTACAGCCTCTGGATTCACACTCGGCAGCTATGCCATGAGCTGGATCAGACAGGCTCCTGGAAAAGGACTGGAGTGGGTTGCCTGGATTCAAACTGGTAGTAGCGAAATCTACTACTCTCAGTCAGTCAAAGGCCGGTTTACCATCTCCAGAGACAACAACAGACAGCAGTTGTATCTGCAGATGAACAGTCTGAAGACTGAAGATTCTGCTGTTTATTATTGTGCTCGACACTCACAGTGACTGAAGTTGGTTGAACAGCTGTACAAAATCCTACAGTACTCATTTGTACAGGACTAAGAGATCCTGAGAAAGAATTATATTGGAATATTGATAAAACATGAAAACTAATAATGAAAATATCATTAACCAACAAACAAACAAACAACAAAAAACAACAACAACACTAAAGACACAAATAAATAAAATTCTTACTCTAATGATCACTTCTTTACAAAACAGCTAATAATGACATGCTGAAATATTAATAATAATAAATACTACATGTTGCCATTTCAGCCACATTAATGTTATTAACATGATTAATTTACATCTGTTGGACAATATGGGAGTGAAATATAATGTTGCAGTTGACTTATTAAAAACACTAGATGGCAGTCAGTGTCAAGTTTCTCTCTCCTCTGTCACTATAAGGTGACTCTCATATCTCACTGATCTTAAATGACTGACAGTCAAACCTGGACTGGACTACAGTTTTATACTCACACTCTTTGTGAGCTCACTTCATTAAAACACTAACAGAACATTTTAAGTGCTGAGTCAGCAGGGACTGCAGTTTAATGTGTTCATTTAGTTTCAGTTCACCATCTCACAAAGACTGAAGGAGCTGCTGTTTATTCTTGTGCTTGTGAGACATTGTGATGAAAGCTGAATGAATAACTGATACTGCAAGACAAACTGTCCTGGAGTCTTGGAAGAAAAGCAATGTCTTCCTTTCTCACATGTTTGCTCCCTCAGCAGTAATCCACCTCACTGAGGTGACCCATCAATTTGAAATGAAAGTGTGTGAGACTGACAGTGTAGCTTGTACTGTATAAATGTTCTTTTTAGCTACACACCATGACCTGGGAGCAGTAACACACAAATCAATCTCTTGGATGTATAATGTGATTATTTAGTTAAATGTTAATCATTAATGTAGTTTTATTTCATGCACACATAGATATATAGCCTAAATATAAACATACATGCCCCAGTGACATATTTACTAAAATGAATTGTGTCCTACAGTCCCCTGGTCACCACATGACACCTGACATCAGAGCATTATGGACACACAGACTGAACTTTCTTCATGCTTTCTCTGAAACAGAACTAAATAAATCATCCGACAATAGAAAAATAATTTCAGTGCTGAGCTGAAATAATTTTAGGTTATCCATTTATATTGCCTGTCTTTGTGATGTAGCCTATAGTTTATTAGTCATATGTGCAGATCACTGCTATATGTCAACAACCTGTAAAGTGGACAAGTGGACCTTGATGTTTGATGTCTGGTGTTATTGTGTGTGTTTATTTCGTTCTTGTGTTAATATTGATGAACAAGTTACTCAATTTGAAATGTGTCAGCAACTTTCAAACTGTAACTGTCCTTGATGGATAGTTCCTTACCATCTAGTTTCATTAGACAAGAAAGACGAGAGGCATCAAAGTCCAATCCTTTCATTTCCTCCCCGTAAGGAGGAGTCAATGCAAAACTCAGATGTCTCCCACCTCTATTTATCTGACTGCAGAGAGGATGACAGAGAACAGTGTACACACAGTTTAACATGATGGACTATAGGACAGGACTGCTGCTTTTAACTATCTGCTGGGCAGGTGAAGATCTTCACTGATCTTTCATTTGATGTTTGCTTCTAAGTTGTAATTTTCTTGTTCCTGATGGTTTTTGTTGTTGTCTTGACAGGTGTTGATGGTCAGACTCTGACAGAATCTGAACCAGTGATTAAAAGGCCTGGAGAATCTCACAGATTGACCTGTACAGCCTCTGGATTCACATTCAGCAGCCACTGGATGGCCTGGGTCAGACAGGCTCCTGGAAAAGGACTGGAGTGGCTTGCTTTCATTGAGAGTGGTAGTGGTAGCAACAAATACTACTCTCAGTCAGTTCAAGGCCGGTTTACCAACTCCAGAGACAACAGCAGACAGCAGCTGTATCTGCAGATGAACAGTCTGAAGACTGAAGATTCTGCTGTTTATTATTGTGCTTGAGACTCACAGTGACTAAAGTTGTTTGAACAGCTGTACAAATTCCTACAACACACATCTTTCAGGCTGGTAGAAAGCAACCATGAGTGTTTTTTTTTTTTCACATACCACTTAACACCTGCTTAGCAAAATGTACGTGACTTCCAGAATATCTTTTACTTGTATTTTCCATCTTCTTTTTTTTTACATGTCTCTCTTATGCTTTACTTACAGGATTCACTTGTTTTGGCATGCTCTTCACAAGTTTGTCTAAAGCCCGTTGTCCCAGCATGATTTAACAATCAATGACAAAGAGTCATTTCTTCTCCTTGTGATGTCTCAGAACACATGTCTTCAAATGTCTGATGTCAGAACTTGTTAGAACTTCTTTCTCTTCTCTTCTCTTCTCTTCTCTTCTCTTCTCTTCTCTTCTCTTCTCTTCTCTTCTCTTCTGACTCATTATCCTGCTGCAGGATGAGTCCTTCTCCACAGAGATGCAAACCAGAGGGTGTAGCATGTCTCTGAAGAATGGAGTGCTACTTCTCCTTCATCAGGGTGTAGTCAATTCAGTGCAGGTGTTCAACTCCAAAGTATACACCCCCAGACTTGAATATTCCCATGTTTCACTGTGAGTGTGACACACTGTAGTATCTCTCTCCTGTTCCTCTCCTTACATTCACCCTTCTGTTACTGCCATGAATCCATCTGAAACTTGGATTCATCAGTAAACAGTTTTTAATTCCAGTCATCCACTGTGGAATACTATTTAGCCCACACCAAGCATTCGGCCTTGTTTCCCTCCTGAGAAGTGGTTTAACGGCTGCTAGTCCTTTGAGACCACTACAAGACAGCCTTCTTTTGGCAGTATTTTTGCTGATTGCAGTCTGTTTCTGTGATAAAGTGGCTTTTCTTTTTGTCAGGGAACTAAGCTTGATGTACTGACCTTCTAATGATGTGGTTGGTTTTGAGCTGCCTGATGTGCTTTGGAAACAACTGATTCAGTTTCTTCAAATCATTTTAGAGTTTTATGCACATACACATATTCATATTCCATACTTTATCCATCCATCCATCCATTTTCTGTAACTGGTTATCCTCATCAGTGTTGCGGGGGACTGTAGCCTATCCCAGCTGGCTTTGGGCAAGAGTTGGTGTTGGAGAAGTTGGCAGTTCATAACAGGGCTGACACATAGAGACAAACACATTTTGCATATTTTGGACCGTGGGAGGGTGCTTGAGTACCTGGAGAGAACCCATGCAGACATGGGGAAAACATGCAAACTCCACAAAAAAGGTGCAGCAAGAAGGCCCCAGCTGGGGTTCAAACCAGGAGCTTCTTGCTGTGAGGTGAGAAAGATTTTTTTCTGGAAAGTCCTGAGAAAAAAATAGAACAGAAAAAAAACAAAAACACAATTTGTGTTTGTCAAAGGTCACTTGTTGATAAAAAGGCTAACACACCAGTCTTTGGTTGCTAAAATTAAACTACTACAAATATCAAACAGTACTTCAAATTACACACTAATGTCTGTAAATGTTGTGGATTCAAAAGCTAGTCATAATATGAGACTGAAAATAATGTTGCAGTTTCTTGTATTAAACTGAGTGCAGTCAGTGTCAAGTTTCTCTCCTCTGTCACTAAAAGGAGCCTCTCAGATCTCATGTCCTGAACAGCTGTTTTTCTCTAGAGGTGCCAAGTTTCTCTGTATGCTGTGTCTTTTTTTTTATGCAAACCTGCAAACCAGCAGCATCAGACTGAAGTTTTCAGACTATTTGCATGATCTTGGCTGCAGTCACTGTATTTCTATTTGCAGTAATTACAGTCAGTAAGTTTAGTAAATGAGAAAGTAAATGAATATAAATGAATGCTGCAATTAAACAAAAGCTGCGCTCATATGTTTAAAGTTGATCATGATTTGATGTATGATGTGCTGACAGTAAATAACAGCTCGCATCATATTTAAAATGTGTGTTAATTATTTGAAAACACTAGATGCTAGATATCCACAATAACACAAACCATCAGTAGACCTGCATAACATACTTAGCCTTGGGTGTTACCTATAAGGAAGTGAAGTGTGTGTTTGTGTGTCTCTGTTACTGCTGCTGGCAGCTGGATCCTGTGACGAGCTTTTAGAGGATTCACACTAATAAACACATTAGAATATTCAGATGAATGATGGAGATAATGTTGATTTCTGTTTCCACAGGTGTGAACAGTATTAATCTCGTGCAGCCAGAATCAATGGTTGTGCAGCCTGGACAGTCTTTGACCATCACCTGTCAGGTCTCTGGATATTCTGTGACTGATAACAGCTATGCAACAGGTTGGATCAGACAGTGTGAAGGAAAACCAATGGACTGGATTTTCCATCAGTGGGGTGGAGGTAGCTTTTATCAAAATAATGCTACAGCAGAGACACTTCTGCTGCAACAGTGACTCTAAAAGGACAGAATGTGCAGCCTGAAGACACAGCTGTTTATTACTGTGCACATGTCTCCATAGTGATAGAAACCACCAACAGACCTGCACAAATACCCCCAAACCATGTGACTGAACAATAATTTTCACATTTCATATTGTTGATTCTTTAGTTAAACTTTTATAATACAGACACTCTTATTTTCTCTGTTTTAGTCACAATATATGAACATAAAACAAATCTTTTTAAAATGAAGAAAAATAAAATATGCTTCTGCCCCTGGATGTGACAAATGACTTTACTTTAAAAAAATAATTTCTGACTGCTCTTGTACTTTGTGTGGAGCATCAGAGGTCACATCCTCAGCCTCGGGAGGATGAACACATTCACTCTTCTGTTCTCCTGCTTCTTGCTGTTTTGTGTTTTATCAGACAACATTGACTGATGGTCAGTTAGTGATACCTAGATGTCTGTCTCTCTGTCATCTGTCAGAAGAGGAGCCCTCAGACAACTAATGATTTCAACATGAATTGACTTTCAAAGAGAGAAACAGTCTTTGGATTATGGATTAACACTGAAGAGATAAGAACGATGAAATTGAATGTAAGGGTTTGTTGTTAACTGTTGTCATCCCTTTTTACAGCATATTCATTTTTTCCTTCAACATTTTTCAACATAAATTTCTGAGACATTGTTTCAAATTCAATCAAATTTGTCACAGTTAACAGTTCATCTTTTGCAGTATAACGTGATCATACAAAACCTTTTTTTAACAGGTGTGAAGTGTGAACAGTTGACACAGCCAGCCTCTGTAACTGTGCAGCCAGGACAACGTCTGACCATCACCTGTCAGGTCTCTTATTCTCTTAGCAGCTACAACACAGCTTGGATCAGACAGCCTGCAGGGAAAGGACTGGAGTGGATTGGAATGAGAAATACTGGAGGTTCATACTATAAAGATTCTCTAAAGAACAAGTTCAGTATCGACTTAGACTCTTCCAGCAACACAGTGACTCTAAACGGACAGAATGTGCAGCCTGAAGACACTGCTGTGTATTACTGTGCCAGAGAACCACAATAACATAAACCATCAATAGACCTGAACAAAAATTCCTGAAACAACTGTAACATGAAATCACCAGAGGAGGAGCCATCACACCACTAATGATTTCAACCATGACCAGTTCAGTGTATTTTCTTAAGCCTCATGCACAATATGAGTAGACCAAATCTGATTTCAAGCAACACAAAATCATGAAAAGCAAAAAATAAAGAACTGAACTTGATCCTTCTCCCTGTGAGGAGGAGTCAATGCAAAACTCTGATGTCTTCCACCTCTACTTATCTGACTGCAGAGAGGATGACAGAGAACAGTGGACACACAGTTTAACATGATGGACTATGGGACAGGACTGCTGCTTTTAACTCTCTGCTGGGCAGGTGAAGATCTTTACTGATCTTTGTCTTGGTTAGCTTTTATTTTTTTCACATGCTTATTTCACTTGTTTTTTTCATCCTGTTTTTATCCCTCTTTGACAGGTGTTGATGGTCAGACTCTGACTGAGTCTGAACCAGTGATTAAAAGGCCTGGAGAATCTCACAGATTGACCTGTACAGCCTCTGGATTCACATTCAGCAGCTCCAGCATGCACTGGATCAGACAGGCTCCTGGAAAAGGACTGGAGTGGATTGCTTATATCTATGATGATGGTAGCGACATCTCCTACTCTCAGTCAGTCAAAGGCCGGTTTACCATCTCCAGAGACAACAACAGACAGCAGCTGTATCTGCAGATGAACAGTCTGAAGACTGAAGATTCTGCTGTTTATTATTGTGCTCGAGAGTCACAGTGACTGGAGTTGGTTGAGCAGCTGTACAAAATCCTACATTTCTGCTTAACTTATTGATTTTACTGACTGACACAAACCCTGGACTGAACTAGAGTTTTATACTCACTCCTTTTGTGAGCTTGCTTCACCACCACACTAATAGAACACCTGAAGTGGTCAATCAGCAGTGACTGTTTATTATTGTGCTCGAGAGCCACAGTGACAGGAGTTGGTCAAGCAGCTGTACAAAATCCTACAGTACTCATCTCTGCTGTAACAATAAAAAGAATTGTGTTTTTATTTAATGTTTTGTGGGTGTATTTAATAAAACAACGACAACTGATGGAGATGATGATTATCCAACAAAAACCCCCAAAACAAAACAAACAAACAAAACAACAACATTTAAAACACATTGTAAATGTCTTGTTGTACGATCAGTTCTTCACAAAACTGTCAAGATCAGCACAAACAGTTTGTTTGCTGAAACATTTGTCCAGGTATGATGAAAGATTGGAATGAGATTTACTGGAGGTTCACACTATAAAGATTCACTAAAGAACACGTTTAGTATTGACTCATACTCTTAAAGCATCACAGTGACTCTAAACGGACAGAATGTGCAGCCTGAAGATACTGCTGTGTATTACTGTGCCAGAGAGCCACAATAACATAAACCATCAATAGACCTGAAAAAACAACCAAATAAGACAAATAAGAAAAACACCTCAGTACCCTAACACTAAAACATTGATGTATATTTCAACTTGGAAATCGTAATTACACTATCATCATATAACCCATTTCTTAAACCTTTTAATTAACCGTAAGTAAGTGCATTAGTAACTGAATCAGTAATGTGATGATAAAGTCTCAAAATGTCTTAATGTAAATCATCTCACTGTTTCACACTGTTGATTTTATTTACATTTTCAATTACATATCACTTGTCGTGATGGAAACATGAGGTGAAAAATGATGATTTTATGTTTTACTGGAAATCATTTTGGAACATTTGAATACATGTGTAATACATGTATTCAAATGTTCCAAAATGAGTCTATAGTCCATCATCAATACATGATGTATTTCCTCTGGGGTGTTTACTTGACCAACAAAAAATACAAACTATTGAATTGTTCTGCATTTTATAATTAAAAGTTTTGAGTTAAAATGTGTATCTTTATTATTTATATGTCCAAACAGCTCAATTCGACTCATCATATCAAATCTCCTATCTCCTAAAGTTTTTTTGTGAATGTTGAATGTTATGGTTGTTCAGGGCTAAATTATAACATTTAACAATTTACATATTTCTGCACAATGTAAATTTTTCATACTGTATATGTGGTTGATTTTTCAGTTCTGTGTTGTATTCTTGCTTATAGATTAACGCGTCCAGTATACAAAAAAATAAATCCAAACAATTAAAATTCAAATAAATTCGAAATGAGAATTTAAATTTTAAATTGAGTTCCATGATACAATAAACAATAGGTGAAAACCAAAAACAAAGTGATTCTCTATGAGGAGGAGTCAATGCAAAACTCAGATGTCTTCCACCTCTACTTATCTGACTGCAGAGAGGATGACAGAGAACAGTGGACACACAGTTTAACATGATGGACTATAGGACAGGACTGCTGCTTTTAACTATCTGCTGGGCAGGTGAAGATCTTCATGGATATCAATCATACATCACTTTTATTTTTGTCACATGCTTATTTCACTTGATGTTTTTATCCCTCTTTGACAGGTGTTGATGGTCAGACTCTGACAGAATCTGAACCAGTGATTAAAAGGCCTGGAGAATCTCACAGATTGACCTGTACAGCCTCTGGATTCACACTCAGCAGCTACCATATGGCCTGGATCAGACAGGCTCCTGGAAAAGGACTGGAATGGGTTGCCTGGATTCAAACTGGTAGTAGCTACATCTACTACTCTCAGTCAGTCCAAGGCCGGTTTACCATCTCCAGAGACGACGGCAGACAGCAGGTGTATCTGCAGATGAACAGTCTGAAGACTGAAGATTCTGCTGTTTATTATTGTGCTCGATAGTCACAGTGACTGAAGTTGGCTGAACAGCTGTACAAAATCCTACAGTACTCATCTTTACTTGACTGGTAGTTCAAAGTATTTTTCCTTCATATTCATATTTCATATCGTAAATTATGAACTATACAAAGCCCAGAAAAGTGTTCCTGAGAAAGATTATTATATAAAAAAAATACAATAATAAAAAGCCCAACACAGATCACTTGTTGATAAAAGGGTCAAAGACAACACCAGACAGCCATCTTGTTGCTGAATAAACTATACAAAATTATGTCCGTAAATGATGGGGAATCTAAAGTCATAATCCATCCATCCATATCTGTAATCGCTCACCTCATCAGGGTCACAGACAGCCTGCAGGGAAAGGACTGGAGTGGATTGGAATGAGATATACTGGAGGTTCATACCAGGGGCAGACTGGGACGATAATTCAGGCCGGGAATTTGCCATCCCAGGCCACCACCACCCGATTAATGCAAAACACCAAGAGTGGGTTAGGTTGGGCGCCTACTGATGTAAGAGTATAAAATAATAAATCATTTCTATTTTATTAACACTGTTAAATGTGCAGCCCATTTAACTGTGTTGTAGTAGATGAAACAAACAAACACACACACAGAGAAATTTCATTTCATTTCATATAATTTATTATGTTGTGTCCGTGTCAGTTAACCATATTCTAAATTTTGCAATATCCTTTGTTACAATTTCAAACATTTGTTTTATTAAGTCAGTTTTAGCCCCATCAGCTTCCACAAAGTGGAACTAACCTCCTCATTAAGCTAGTCGTGCTGGATGGTTGTGCGTCTGTTGTCACCACTAGTGTTTAATGTCTTACCTGCTCCCTTACTGACAAACATGTCAGTTATTTTACAGCACTTCGCTGCATCTGTGGCCAGTGCTTTTAGCTTTTTAAGCCGCTCCCTCTCTGCTCCACCTTTCCTCTTGGGCTGTCGATCTCGCTCCATTTTTCAAGCATCTAGAACTACAGGTGCGGGAGGAGGAGGGGGGCGGGGGCGCAACTTGGTGTGTGTGTGTGTGTGTGTGTGTGTGTGTGTGTCGGCCTGCAGTGCTGTGACAGAGAGCCTTACAAAAAGAGAGGAGGGGGTGTGTTTGTGCCAACGTTGCTGCTCAGTCTGCAGATACCCTAATGAGCCGCACGACGGATTGTTTATTTAAAAATCAAGCGCGACCCGAACCGAGCCTTTGGTCCCGCAATCGCCGAGCGTGCCAGTTCAGCAGCCAGGCCACCGGGAAATGTCCCGGTGCTCCCGATGGCCAGTCCGCCACTGGTTCATACTATAAAGATTCACAAAAGAACAAGTTCAGTATCGACAGAATGTGCAGCCTGAAGACACTGCTGTGCTAGATATCCACAATGACTCAAACAATCAGAAGACCTGAACAAAAATCCTCCAGTGCCTGAGCACTTGTTACATGAAGCCACCAGAGGAGGAGCCCTCAGACCACTAATGATTTCAACACCAGTTCACTTTTATAGTATGACAGTATGCTGGGCAACTGAAAACAGTCTTTAGATTTTATAAAAAGCGTTCTGACTGTCTTCTTCTATTTCTTCTAAAACTGACCACACTGTCTTCTCTCAACCTTTTATATATATCTTATCTTCACTAGAACAACTTGTTGACCCCCACCAGCCTGGTTTGAAGGCAGGACACTAAACTAATGCTGCCCTCCTTGTTGTCACAGGTCTAAACTGCTAGAGCAACCTCCTTCTCCTCCATCATCATCCTGCTGGACTTCTCAGCATCGTCTGGTGCCACCCTCCACACTCCAAGAGCTTTGAGCCTCAGGTTCTGCCCTCTCCTTGTTCACATGCTACCCCAGGACCTCACTTACAGTGTAACTTGTCTGATCCTCCCCTACTGGAGTTCCTTCGGGTTGTATTCTGGGTCCCTTCCACTTTTCTCTTTGCAAAAAGTTATTCACTTACATGACTCCTTTCTGCTGTGAGAAACTATGATGCCAAGATAAATTAAATTTAACTACTTTGAATTTGAACTTCTACTAAAAGAAATGTGGTTGACGTATTTATACTCACATGCATTTTATGCAAATAAAATTAAAACACGTCAGACACGCTTTAAATAAACTGATTTGGAGGAATGAATCCTGAAAGCTGATTTTCTTCTTCTCTCCTCTCTGTGAGGAGTATTTTACTTCATATTCATATCCCATACTGTATTTTATTATTATTTATATTCTATATATTATATTATATTCTATATTAGCATTAAATATTTTAATTAATGCATTATTCCAAGTCCTGAAAACTGCTCCTGATAAAGATTAACAATGAAAAGTATTACTTCTTCTTTAAAAGCACCAAAGACAACACGACAGTCTTGTTGCTGATGTGAAATGTGAGAGCAATAACAGTGACTCCAAGATTATCTTCAAACATGCAAACACAGTAACCATTAGAAGTCTTTTTCTTCAGGGACATCTTTAAAATGATGATGAAATTAAAATATCATATGTAAAGCGAAGTGATTTCCAGACATGTTTCACAGATATAATAACAGTCAACAGACTCTTCTATTGGCTTCAGTTAGACCAACAATGATGCTTCATGTGTTTGATTCTATGCAAACTCAGTGACCTTTGTGGTATATTTTCTTATAAGCCTTCCATAGTATTTCATTGATCTCTCCTAAGATTACAGTTGAATGTGAAGTGCATGTTTGTAAGAATTTGCAATGACCTCTCTCTTGTCGTTGTGCTAACGTATCCTGTAGTACCGTGCAATGACAATAAAGACTCTAAATCTCTAAATCTCTAAGTGAAGAATAAGCATTCTATAGTATTTATGATCTCTCTTGGGAAAATGGTGAGAGGTTTGCTGAACTTTTTACCTTTTTCTCTCTGAGTGATAGGTTCTGTGTCATGACCTTTTGTTATCTCTCTCTGAGAGGTAAAACAGATGTGGCAAATTAAGTTATGAAAGACAACGATGGAAGTTGGTTCCTTAAAAGGACATTTTCAGAATGTTTGTTCATGTTTTTTCCTGTGAGTATAAAAGCTAGCCCGGGAGAAGAGGGGTTAGACAATTTGGACAATTTAGATCAGCAATTCGGCATGGACATTCGGAAGGGATCCGATCAGGAGATGCATCTCAAACTCACTTGTTTCTTTGAATAAAATCCTAATTATTCAAGTCAAGATGAGTTGCGGCTCTTTTCTTTTCAAGCATCCACAGACCGACTTCGGCAGCCACGGGAAAGTCACGACACCTTCCTTGTTACTCAGCTATAAAAACTTCACATCAGGCTGTCAGCGGAGTTCATAGCACCTCACTTTCAACATAAACCGTGTTTTCTGTAGCTCTGCTGCTGCTGTTGGCAGTCTGAAGACTGAAGATTCTGCTGTTTAATCTTGTGCTCAAGTCACATTGACTGAAGTTGGTTAAGAAGCACTACGAAATCCTACAGTACTCATTAAACTGCATCGCATTTTCACATTCACATTCTCATTTTAGGTATAGGTTCAAGTAAAGAGCCACAATAACACAAACCATCAGTGGACCTGAACAAAAAGCCCCCAGTGCCTGAACACTTGTACCACAAAGCCAAAAGAGGAGGAGCCGTCAGACCACTAATGAGTTCAACACCAGTTCACTGATTTTATCTCACTCTAAATCACCTCATTGTATGTCTAAAAATTTTTATTTCAATTACATTTTTACCTCATGTTAATAAAATGAGGTTAATGATTTCATGTTTTACTGTAAGTCACTTTGGAACATTTGAATATATTAATGTATACTTAGAAGTTTTCTTATACAAAACATACAAATAATTGAACAGTTCTAATTTTTTGTTTCTAGTTAGCGTAAAATGTAAGATTATTATTTGTCAAAATTTGTATCTTTAGTATTTAGATGTCTCAGTGTGTTTAAAGTAATATTTTGCCAAATTGAGTTTTTGTGTCATGATAATAAGAACAGAATATTATTGTTAAATTATGACATTTTACAATTTAAGTACTGTATGGTTGCAAAATTATTTTTTTTAATAAATGTGGTTGATTGTTCTGTTCTGTCTCGTATTTTTGCTTGTACCTGTCCTGTTTGAGATTTTGCTTGTGGATTAACCTTGTGCACAATATAAGTAGATTATAAATCTAATTTCAAAAATAAAAATTCACAATGAGCACAAAGTTTAACTTTCTAAAGACAATAAAGTTCAAATTGAGATGCATGAATCAAATGTATTTGGCTAGACTCACAATAAACAATAGGTCACCAAGTCCAAGATAGTTCTCTCCTCCCTGTGAGGAGGAGTCAATGCAAAACTCAGATGTCTTCCACCTCTACTTATCTGACTGCAGAGAGGATGACAGAGAACAGTGGACACACAGTTTAACATGATGGACTATAGGACAGGACTGCTGCTTTTAACTATCTGCTGGGCAGGTGAAGATCTTCACTGATCATTCATTTGATGTTTGGATTTCAGTTGTAAATTTCTTGTATGTGATGTTTTTGTTGTTGTCTTGACAGGTGTTGATGGTCAGACTCTGACAGAATCTGAACCAGTGATTAAAAGGCCTGGAGAATCTCACAAACTGACCTGTACAACCTCTGGATTGTCATTCAGTAGCTACTGGATGGCCTGGATCAGACAGGCTCCTGGAAAAGGACTGGAGTGGCTTGCCATAATTGAGAGCAGTAGTGGTAGCAGAAAATTCTACTCCCAGTCAGTTCAAGGCCGGTTTACCATCTCCAGAGACAACGGAAGAGAGCAGCTGTATCTGCAGATGAACAGTCTGAAGACTGAAGATTCGGCTGTTTATTATTGTGCTCGAGAGCCACAGTGACTGAAGTTGGTTCAACAGCTGTACAAAATCTTACGTCTTACATCATTAATGTTATCAGTTTAAATAATTCAAAATGATACAATACACAGACATTTATGTACCACTGAAGTATTATTGGCTTTAAGGTTATATTAATTAGAAATATGTATTTTTGTGATTTAGCAGTCCAGTTTCAGAGTGCAATACCACTGTCGTAAATATGGACAGCTGTAAATGTGCATTTGTTATGATTATGTTACTTAGGACTGTAACCAAGCGAGTAAACAACTTTGTCAAACATCAAGCAAGTGTAAAGACAAAAGACAGCAGCCAGTTAATATTACTTATTAGTCCAACATCAAGAAGCGTCTGTCTTCCAGAATTTTATTTCATGAAGCTCTTACCAACGACTAAAAGTCAGTGCCAGTTTTTCCTCAGTCGCTCTCTCCTTTTCTCTTCTTAGCTTACTCTGTAAATGTCCTCTTCAGTCTCTTCACGTCTATCATTATATCCTTAGATCCTGCTGGAACTGGTTATATTTCCTACTACCCCAGATTTTATTCTGGTAAAACACTGTCTCTGCTGTACAAAATCCTACAGTACTCATCTTTAGAAGATTGATAGAGCACAAGCATGAAGTATTTTCCCTTCATATTCATGTTCCATACTTTTTCAATATTTAATTTTGTATTGCTTTTTTTTCTTTATATTCTTCTATATTCTAATAATATTAAATACTATAAATAATGCATTATACGAAGTACTGAAAATTGTTCCTTCCATAAAACATCAAAGAAATTTAAGTTGATGAAAAACACAACAAAGATCACTTGTTGATAAAAGGGTCAAAGACAACACAACAATCTTGTTTCTGATTAAACTATAACAAATATTAAACACTTCTACAGATTTAAATACAATAATGGTTGTAAATGATGTGGAATCTAAAGTGAGTCATAACATGAGAGTGAAAAATAATGATACAGTTACTTGAATAAAACCATTAGAGGGCAGTCAGTGTCAAGTTTTTCTCTCCTCTGTCACTAAAAGGAGACTCTCAGAACTCGTGTCATGATCATCTGTTTTCCTCTAGAGGCTCCAAGTTTGTCTTTATGTCTTCAAACATCTGCAAACACTGAAACCATTAAAAGTCTTTTATACAAAAACCTGCCATAAAAATCAGACTGAAGTTTTCAAACTATTCACGTGACGCACACAGACATGGAGAGAACATGCAAACTCCACATATTTCACTAAATGACTAAATTAGTTTCAACTTACAGAAATGTAGATAATTACAATTTAAAAATGTTTTTATTTCTTTTTTAATAAAAGCATTTTTACCTTTTTCTTTTGAGGCAACTGATGTACAAAGACTTTTTTTTCCTGTCCCTTTTTCCTATTTATTATTATTATTATTTTCAGAAAATTATAAATTACAAAGATGTGTTGCACTGTGCCAGAAGTTACAGAAACTGTCATTACAAAATCCAATTAGTGAATCCAGTAAGACCACAGCAGCCTGATGTCAATACTGTAACAAAACTGGAATGAATTAATTGTTTGATGGAAACTATCTCCTGTGCTGGAGAGTTTGGCTGAAGACTCCTCTCTTCTCAGGATATTTGAAATCATAGACCTGTTTTAAAATAAATGGTCATGATACAAATCAGAGGAAATTGATTTAAGGACACAAATAAATAGATTAAGTAAAACAAATAAAAAATGAGTTATATGAAACTAAAATAAAAATAGAGGTAAAAATAAAATTGGGTAAATGGTGATGTCGATGGTCAGACTCTCTCTCTGAAAGCCAAGTCCAGTTCTTTCCCTGTGAGGAGGAGTCAATGCAAAACTCAGATGTCTTCCACCTCTACTTATCTGACTGCAGAGAGGATGACAGAGAACAGTGGACACACAGTTTAACATGATGGACTATAGGACAGGACTGCTGCTTTTAACTATCTGCTGGGCAGGTGAAGATCTTCACTGATCTTTCATTTGATGTTTGTTTTTAAGTTGTAATTTTGTTGTTCCTGATGGTTTTCTTTGCTGTCCTGACAGGTGTTGATGGTCAGACTCTGACAGAATCTGAACCAGTGACTAAAAGGCCTGGAGAATCTCACAGATTGACCTGTACAGCCTCTGGATTCTCATTCAGTGGCTACGATATGGGCTGGGTCAGACAGGCTCCTGGAAAAGGACTGGAGTGGATTGCTTATATCAGTAGTGGTAGTAGCATCTACTACTCTCAGTCAGTCTAAGGCCGGTTTACCATCTCCAGAGACAACAGCAGACAGCAGGTGTATCTGCAGATGAACAGTCTGAAGACTGAAGATTCTGCTGTTTATTATTGTGCTCGACAGCCACAGTGACTGGAGTTGGTTAAGCAGCTGTACAAAATCCCACAGTACTCATCTTTACTAAGCCAAGCATTAAATATCTGATATACACTTTATTCTATATTTTATATATTTGACATTCATCCTCTCATATTATGCTAAATTTTTGTTTTTACTTTTGTAATGTATTTGACAAAATCCTGAAAAGTGTTCAGAAATATGTTCAGAAACAATTAAAGGGCAACAATCTGGTTTGTTAAATTAAACTACTACAAATGCTAAACATTTCTTTACATTAAGAGACAATACTGCCTGTAAATGATGTGGAATCTGTGATTAAAGATGGATGAACAACTAACCCAACCATTTCTGAGCAAAAAATGTTCTCATCGTCACTGGGCTGATAGACCCTGCAGCACCTCACATCACTAATGTCGTCAGGTCAAGTGATTCAAAATGATCCACCGATACAAAGCACAGACATTTGAGTACTACTGAGGTTTGATTGCCTTTAAAGTTTCTTGAGATCTGGAGAGAATGATGACAACTGAGGGATATTTCATTAAGAAAAAGTTCCAAGTTTCTCCATATGTCTTCAAACATGTGCGAACACTAAAAACACTGAACATCACATCAACTTTGACATGAAGACAAAATAAAAATGTACAGGTACATGAGGCACTCGCTCCCCATGACATCCTGATGCAAATCTTCAGTCTGTGCAGTGTACTTCTGTCCTGCTGACTGTTCTTGTACTTTATGCAGTCACTTTTTCAGCCTCAGGATGGTGAACACACTCACTCTTCTGCTGGTTGCTCTTTCTCTGCCCTGTGAGTTCTCCTCCATCTTGCTGTTTTATCTTTTATCAGACAACATCGATTCCCAGATGATTGTCTCTCTTTCTTCCTCTCTCTTTTCATCTCACCGGGTTGTACAGGTCAGAGATAGTTTACCTGCTGTGGTATGAACTGGATCAGACAACATGTAGAAAAACACTGCAGTCGATGGGGCTTATTAGCTATAATGCAACTGAAACTTGGTATGCCAACATTCTATGAGGGCGAATTGAAATTACCAGAGATAATAGTAACAGATTAGTGTATCCAATTTAAAGTCAGAGGACTCTGCTCTGTATTACTGTGACAGACAAAGTTAAAGGAAGCAGAGAGGCTTTACAAAAAAGACCTACAGATGGCAGCAGAAGATATGAAGTCAGATGGCACTAACTAAGGAGAGTATGACAGTGTCTCTAAGCACACACACACACACACACACACACACGCATCAAAACAATGATTTAAATGTTTTTTTTCCAGACATGTGAGATGTAGTGTGTTTTCTCTCTGAGGAGGAGGAGTCAATGCAAAACTCTGATCTCTTCCATCTCTACATATGTGTTGCAGAGTGAAGGACAGAGACTAAATCACTGACATACACACTGCAGACTGGACAGAGACAACTGGCTTTTACAATGATCAGACCTGATTATTTGGTTGTTTTTCTCATCCTGTCTATTAACTGTGCAGGTAAGAACAGTAATTGTTTTTCTGACAAACCTCCTGGTACAAAGACAATCTGGCTGCATTACAATAACTAATCATCTGTTTAACTGTCTGTAGGTACTGAGGGTCAAACACTGACGGAGTCTGAACCAGTGGTTAAAAGGCCTGGAGAATCCCACAGACTGACCTGCACATATTCAGGGTTTGATGGTGATTATGAAAATGTTTGGATCAGACAGGCTGCTGGAAAAGGACTGGAGTGGCTCGCTTATATCAGTAGTGGTAGTAGCAACATCTACTACTCTCAGTTGGTCAAAGGTCGATTTACCATCTCCAGAGACAACAGCAGACAGCAGGTGTATCTGCAGATGAACAGTCTGAAGACTGAAGATTGTGCTGTTTATTATTGTGCTCGAGAGCCACAGTGACACAGGAAGCAGCAACGCTGTACAAAAACTTAACATGTCAAAACAAGTTAAAAAATTACTCTCTACATTCCCATTCAAATTGTTGTTCAACATCATAACCGCACTCAGAGAAACATCTTAATAAAAATACTTCAATCGGACAAATTTTATTTAGTTTAGTTTTATTTATATGTAGTTGAGGAAGATCATGAGAACATTAATATCTTATGTTCATGGAAACATACATTTCAACTATGATATTTGGTTTACCTGCCTTATTGTGAAATTCATTCTTTCATATGTGTCAAAATAACTGACCACAATACAATTTTATTCTTTGGCTACTTGTGACAGGACTGTTGTTCCTTATTTTATTGCCTGTCAGTGTCAGCTCTATAGTGAACTTCCTCACTGTCTGTTATAAAGACTTGATATCATGCTGTCTGTCGCAGCGGAAGAAGAGATCAGATTCAGATCACCTTCAATACCAATCATGTTGCTCTGCTGCTGTTCCTGCTCTGCTGCTGTTACTGGCTTCTGGATCTTGTAAGTCTCACTAAGGCAGAGACACTGACAGATCACAGCACATTGACTGTTCAGTGTTATCACACTGATTCGATATTCAGCATGTTTTCCTCCACAGCCTCTGTGACTGTGCAGCCATCACCTGGTCTCTTACTCTGTTAGCAGCTACAACACAACTTGGATTAGAACGCCTGTAGGGAAAGGACTGCAGTGGTTTGGAATGAGAGCTTGATTGACCACATATTACAAAGAGCCACCAAAGAACAAGTTACATATTTTCCTGCTTGTAATAAATGTAGTCTTTACAACTGTTCCTTACAACTATTATTATTTAACACTGAAGTGATAAAAACACCCCACCAATCTGGTTATTGAAATGAAACTGCAGAAAATACTAAACATTTCTATGGAAAAGTGGAATTTCAAATGAATCATAACATGACAGTGAACAATAATGTTGCAGTTTCTAGTATAAAATCACTAGATGGCAGTCAGTGTCAAGTTTCTCTCTCTGTTACGAAAAGGAGACCCTCAGATCTGGTGTTCTCAATGGCCTAAAGTGACACTCGACACTCTAATGTAGTTTTTGCATATTGTCATACAGGTTTCAGTTCCTGAGCAGCAGGTTTTCTCTAGAGGCTCAAAGTTTTGATATTTGTCTTCAAACATCTGCAAACACTGAAACCATGAACAGCCTTTTATGCAAACCTGCAAACCTACTGCTGCCACTGTATTTCTGTTTGCAGCAAATACCTTCCTTGTTACTCAGCTATAAAAAACTTTACATAAGGCTGTCAGTGGAGTTCACAGCTCGTCACTTTCAACATAAACCATGTTTTCTGTAGCTCTGCTGCTGCTGTTGGCAGCTGGATGTGAGTCTCTTTGGATTTGTCAAAGTTAACAGTTCTTCTTTTGCAGTATAACTTGATCATTGGTTATATATTTTTTAAACAGGTGTGAAGTTTGAACAGTTGACACAGCCAGCCTCTGTGACTGTGCAGCCAGGTCAACGTCTGACCATCACCTGTCAGGTCTCTTATTCTTTTAGCAGCTACCACACAGCTTGGGTCAGACAGCCTGCAGGGAAAGGACTGGAGTGGATTGGAATGAGATCTACTGGAGCTGCATACTATAAAGATTCTCTAAAGAACAAGTTCAGTATCGACTTAGACTCTTCCAGCAACACAGTGACTCTAAACGGACAGAATGTGCAGCCTGAAGACACTGCTCTGTATTACTGTGCCAGAGAGCCACAATAACATAAAACATCAATAGACCTGAACAAAAATCCCTCAGTTCCTTAACACTTGTAACATGAAGCCATGACTTCAACACCAGTTCACTGTTGAAGAGAGAATCAGTCTTTATATTTTAAAGGAAGATAATTAAATTCAACAGAATACTGTTTTCATCAAATTGAATCTTGATGACTTAATTATCATATATTCCATTACTTAAACCCTTTTAATTAACTGTAAGTAAATACATCATGGCCAGAATCAGTAATCTGCAGCCAATTTCATGGTGATGTTAAAGGGTCAGACATTCTACATTGTGTTTGTTAGATATTCAAGTTTCACTTTATGTTTCGATATATACAGTGTGTATGATGTATTAAGTATCATCTCACTTTATCACTTCAGTTGACCTTTAATTTAAATTTTTAACCTAATGTTTTTGTCATAACATGGGGTTAAAAATGAAAACTATTCCATGTTTTATTGTAAGTCACTTGTAAGTAGCATTTGAATACATTTATTTTTTCTCAGATGTTTTCTTGTCCAACAAAACATACAAATAATCAAATAGTTCTTCTTTTTATGAATATAAGTTATTAATATTGGTTTGACTCAAATATGGTGTCTTTTTTGTCAGTTGTTTAAGGGGTAAACCATAACATCCAATGATGAAAATATTGCTGCATTATTAAATTTTTTCATATATGTGCTTGATTTTTCAGTTGTGTTGTGTTTGTTCTTGTAGCTTGTACTACTTGAAGACTAAAGATTTTACTTGAGGATTAACCTTGTGCAAAATATGAGTAGACCAAAAATCTAATTTCTAACAAGTAAAATTCACACAAAAGCACAAAATTACAATAAAATAAAAAAACTTACAATAAATATTAGTTGGTGACCAAGTCCAAAGTGGTTCTCTACTTCTTATGAGGAGGAGTCAATGCAAAACTCAGATGTCTTCCACCTCTACTTATCTGACTGCAGAGAGGATGACAGAGAACAGTGGACACACAGTTTAACATGATGGACTATAGGACAGGACTGCTGCTTTTAACTATCTGCTGGGCAGGTGAAGATCTTCACTGATCTTTCATTTGATGTCTGACTTTAAGTTATAAATGTGTTACATGTGATGGTTTTTTATCTTATATTTATCCTGACAGGTGTTGATGGTCAGACTCTAACAGAATCTGAACCAGTGATTAAAAGGCCTGGAGAATCTCATAAATTAACCTGTACAGCCTCTGGATTCACATTCAGTGACTACTGGATGCACTGGGTCAGACAGGCTCCTGGAAAAGGACTGGAGTGGATTGCCATCATTGAGAGTGGCAGTGGTAGCAGAAAATACTACTCTCAGTCAGTTCAAGGCCGGTTTACCATCTCCAGAGACAACAGCAGACAGCAGGTGTATCTGCAGATGAACAGTCTGAAGACTGAAGATTCTGCTGTTTATTATTGTGCTCGGCACTCACAGTGACACAGGAAGCAGCAACGCTGTACAAAAACGTACACATGCCAAAATAAAAAAATAAAAACTTTCTACATTTCCCATTCACGTAAATTGATGTTCAACATCACATCCACTCAAAGAAACAACGTCTAAAGAAAAATGCTTCATCAGTTTGATTATAGCTCTGGTATTCTCTAATATGCAGTTAAGGTAGATGACACCTTTAAAATCCTTTTGACCTGACTGTGACTGACATAAATACAAAGTCATTAAATAAAAATTATAATTTTACACATACATCAAAAAAATCTGTTCAAGGAAAGAAAAAATCAACATGAAATGTGGTTTAACTGCCTTGTTGTGAAGAATTTAAAAAAAGGAAATTCACATTAATGTTTTAATTAATTTTCTTTCATATGTGTCAAAATAAATGTTTATAACACAATTTAAATGACTACTTGTGACAGGGCAGTTGGTCCTTCTTTTATAGCCTGTCAGTGTCCTTCTATGCAAAGTGAACTTCCTCACAATTTGCTATAAAGACTTGAACATGCTGTCAGTTGCAGCAGAAGAAGAGAAGCTCTCATCAAATCATCTTCAATACCAACCATGTTCTCTGTGGCTCTGCTGCTGCTGCTGGCTGCTGGATCTTGTAAGTCTCACTGAGGCAGAGACTCTTACAGATCACAGCACATTGACTGTTCACACTGATTCAATATTCAACATGTTTTCCTCCACAGGTGTGAAGTGTGAACAGTTGACACAGCCAGCCTCTGTGACTGTGCAGCCAGGTCAACGTCTGACCATCACCTGTCAGGTCTCTTATTCTGTAAGCGGCTACTACACAGCTTGGATCAGACAGCCTGCAGGGAAAGGACTGGAGTGGATTGTTAGTGGAGCAGTTGGATATACCACATATTACAAAGATTCATTAAAGAACAAGTTCAGTATCGACTTAGACTCTTCCAGCAACACAGTGACTCTAAATGGACAAAATGTGCAGCCTGAAGACACTGCTGTGTATTACTGTGCCAGAGATCCACAGTAACACAAACCTTCACTAGACCTGAACAAAAACCTCTCAGTGCCTGAACACTTACATGTAACATGAAGTCACCAGAGGAGGAGCCCTCAGACCACTAATGATTTCAACACCAGTTCACTGTTAAAGAAATATATAAGATCTAGTTTAGATCTAGATCTAGTGTCCTGAAACCATGAAAAGTCTTTTATGCAAACCTGCAAAAATGAACTGAAATGTCAACTATTTCCATGATCCTGCTGTCACTGTATTTCTGTGTGCACCAAATACGGTTCAACAAGCGAGAAAAGAAATTAATAAATAATGCTGTAATTAAAAAAAGCTGTGCTCATACATTAATGTTTAATGTAATGTAGGAGGTGCTGACAGCAGCTCACATCATATTTAAAATATGTTTTATGATTTCAAAACATGCTGAACATAATGTAAACATGTCTTGTAGAATGCAACCTTATTGGCCGTTGTTTCTTTTGTTTCCATGGGTTCAGATCATCATTGTTATTGAAATGCTGATTTGAATAAATGTTTTACATTATTCATGATTCATTTTAATATTAACATTAAGAATAGTGTAATAATGATCATTGTAGTTTTTTTTTTTTGCATTTTCATACAATACAAAAATTAATTTGTTTGAATATTGAATTGTTGTCAATACATACATATTTAGTCCTGAGTTTACAGTGATAACAAAATTAACAATTGTTTTATTTCTGTAAATGCAGTGATATTTTCAAAATGTTTAGTGTGTAATGAAATTAAAATATCATATGTAAAGCAGAGGTGATTT
>CAMPSB010000442.1:0-65022 GCA_946959425.1 Argyrosomus regius | reverse complement strand
TGTCTTTCTTTTTCTTGGTGTTTTTCTGTGTCTCTGTCTGTCTGTCTGTCTGTCTGTCTATCTGTCTGTCTACCTGTCTGTGTCTCTGTCAGTCTGTCTGTCCATCTGTGTCTCTGTCTGTCCGTGTCTCTATCTGTATGACTGTCAGTCAGTCTGTCCATGCCTCTGTCTCTCTGTCTGCCTGGGTGTCTGTCTGTCTCGTTTTCTGGGTGTCTTTCCGTGTCTCTGCCTGTCTGGGTGTCTGTCTGTGTCTCTGTCTGTTTACCTGTGTCTCAGTCTGTCTGTCTGTATGTCTGTGTCTCTGTCTGTCCGTGTCTCTGTTTGTATGACTGTCAGTCTGTCCATGCCTCTGTCTGTCTGTCTGTCTGTCTGGGTGTCTGTGTCTGTGTCTGTCTGTCTGTCTGTCTGTCTGTCTGGGACGGTGTCTGTCTGTCTGTCTCTCTGTCTGTCTTTCTTTTTCTTGGTGTTTTTCTGTGTCTCTGTCTGTCTCTCTGTTTGTCTATCTGTCTGTGTCTCTGTCAGTCTGTCTGTCTGTCTGTCTATCTGTGTCTCTGTCTGTATGACTGTCAGTCTGTCCATGCCTCTGTCTCTCTGTCTATCTGTCTGCCTGGGTGTCTATCTGTCTGTCTATCTGTGTCTCTGTCTGCTGGGTGTCTTTCCGTGTCTCTGTCTTTCTGTGTCTTTTTCTGGGTTTCTGTCTGTGTCTCTGTCTACATGTGTTTCTGTCTATCTAGGTGTTTGTCTGTCTGTCTGTCCGTCTGTGTCTCTTTCTGGGTGTCTGTCTTTCTGTATGTCCGTGTCTCTGTCTGGGTGTCAGTCTGTCCGTGTGTCTGTCTGTCTGTCTGTCTCTCTGCCTGTGTCTTTTTCTGGGTTTCTGTCTGTGTGTCTGTCTACATGCGTTTCTGTCTGTTTCTCTGTCTGTCAGTCTGTCCGTGTCTCTGTCTATCTATCTGTGTGTGTCTTTTCTGGGTGTCTTTCCGTGTCTTTGTCTGTCTGGGTGTCTGTCTGTCCATGTCTCTGTCTATCTAGGTGTCAGTCTGTCTGTGTCTCTATCTGTCTATCTGTCTGTCTGTCTGTCTGTCTGTGTCTTTTTCTGGGTGTCTTTCCATATGTCTGTCTGTTAGTCTGTCCGTGTCTCTGTCTGTCTATCTATCTGTGTGTGTCTTTTTCTGATAGTCTTTCCGTGTCTCTGTCTGTCTGTGTCTCTATCTGTCTATCTGTCTGTCTGTTTGTCTGTCTGTGTCTTTTCCTGGGTGTCTTTCCGTGTCTGTCTGGGTGTTTCTGTCCGTGTCTCTGTCTGTCTGGGTGTCAGTCTGTCTGTGTCTTTGTTCGTCTCTCTGTGTCTCTGTCTGTCTGTCTGTTTGTTTCCATTTATTGGTGTCTCTCTGTGTCTCTGTCTCCCTGGGTGTCTGTCTGTTTCTCTGTTTCTCTGTCTGTCAGTGTCTCTGTCTGTCTGTTTGTCTATCTGTCTGTTTCTCTGTCTGTCAGTCTGTCTGCGTCTCTGTCTGTCTGTGTCTTTTTCTGGGTGTCTGTGTCTCTAGCTGTCTGGGTGTCTGTCTGTCCGTGTCTCTGTCTATCTAGGTGTCAGTCTGTCCGTGTCTCTGTCTGTCTGTCTGTCTGTCTTTCTGTCTCTTTTTCTGGGTATCTTTCCGTGTCTCTGCCTTTCTGGGTGTCTGCTGTCTGTGTCTCTGTATGTGTCTCTGTCTGTATGGGTCTCTCTCTGTCTGTGTCTCTGTCTGCCTGTCTATCTGTCTGTCTGTCTCTTTTTCTGGGTATCTTTCCGTGTCTCTGCCTTTCTGGGTGTCTGTCTGTCCGTGTCTCTGTCTGTATGAGTGTCAATCTGTCCATGCCTCTGTCTCTCTGTCTGTCTGTCTCTCTGTCTGCCTGGGTGTCTGTCTGTTTCTCTGTCTGTCAGTCTGTCCGTGTCTCTGTCTGTCTATCTGTCTGTCTGTGTCTTTTTCTGGGTGTCTTTCTGTGTCTCTGGCTGTCTGGGTGTCTGCCTGTCCGTGTCTCTGTCTGTCTATCTGTCTGTCTGTGTCTTTTTCTTCGTGTCTTTCCGTGTCTCTGCCTCTCTGGGTGTCTTTCTGTCCGTGTGTCTGTCTGTATGAGTATCAGTCTGTCCGTGCCTCTGTCTGTTTGTCTGTCTCTCTGTCTGCCTGGGTGTCTGTCTGTCTCTTTCTTTTTCTGGGTGTCTGTCTGTGTCTCTGTCTGTCTTGGTGTCTGTCTGTGTCTCTGTCAGTCTGTCTGTCTGTGTCTTTGTCTGTCCGTGTCTCTGTCTGTATGACTGTCAGTCTGTCCATGCCTCTGTCTCTCTGTCTGCCTGGTTGTCTGTCTGTCTCATTTTCTGGGTGTCTTTCCGTGTCTCTGCCTGTCTGGGTGTCTGTCTGTGTCTCTGTCTGTTTACCTGTGTCTCAGTCAGTCTGTCTGTCTGTCTGTGTCTCTGTCTGTCCGTGTCTCTGTCTGTTTGACTGTCAGTCTGTCCATGCCTCTGTCTCTCTGTCTGTCTGTCTGTCTTTCTGTCTTTCTGTCTATCTGTCTGAGTCTTTTTCTGGGTGTCTGCTGTCTGTGTCTCTGTCTGTGTCTCTGTCTGTATGGGTCTCTCTCTGTCTGTGTCTCTGTCTGCCTGTCTATCTGTCTGTCTATCTCTTTTTCTGGGTATCTTTCCGTGTCTCTGCCTTTCTGGGTGTCTGTCTGTCCGTGTCTCTGTCTGTATGAGTGTCAGTCTGTCCGTGCCTCTGTCTCTCTGTCTGTCGCTCTGTCTGCCTGGGTGTCTGTCTGTCTCTTTTTCTTCGTGTCTTTCTGTGTCTCTGCCTGTCTGGGTGTCTGTCTGTCCGTGTGTCTGTCTGTATGAGTGTCAGTCTGTCCGTGCCTCTGTCTGTTTGTCTGTCTCTCTGTCTGCCTGGGTGTCTGTCTGTCTCTTTTTCTGGGTGTCTGTCTGTGTCTCTGTCTGCCTGGGTGTCTGTCTTTGTCTCTGTCAGTCTGTCTGTCTGTCTGTCTGTCTGTGTCTTTGTCTGTCCGTGTCTCTGTCTGTATGACTGTCAGTCTGTCCATGCCTCTGTCTCTCTGTCTCTCTGTCTGCCTGGGTGTCTGTCTGTCTCGTTTTCTGGGTGTCTTTCCGTGTCTCTGCCTGTCTGGGTGTCTGTCTGTGTCTCTGTCTGTTTACCTGTGTCTCAGTCAGTCTGTCTGTCTGTCTGTCTGTCTGTCTGGTGTCTCTGTCTCTGTCAGTCTGTCTGTCTGTCTGTGTCTCTGTCTGTCCGTGTCTCTGTCTGTATGACTGTCAGTCTGTCCATGCCTCTGTCTCTCTGTCTGTCTGTCTGTCTGCCTGGGTGTCTGTGTCTGTCTGTCTGTCTGTCTGGGAGGGTGTCTGTCTGTCTGTCTGTCTGTCTGTCTTTCTTTTTCTTGGTGTTTTTCTGTGTCTCTGTCTGTCTCTCTGTCTGTCTGTCTGTCTATCTGTCTGTCTATCTGTCTGTGTCTCTGTCAGTCTGTCTGTCCATCTGTATCTCTGTCTGTCCGTGTCTCTATCTGTATGACTGTCAGTCAGTCTGTCCATGCCTCTGTCTCTCTGTCTGCCTGGGTGTCTGTCTGTCTCGTTTTCTGGGTGTCTTTCCGTGTCTCTGCCTGTCTGGGTGTCTGTCTGTGTCTCTGTCTGTTTACCTGTGTCTCAGTCTGTCTGTCTGTATGTCTGTGTCTCTGTCTGTCCGTGTCTCTGTTTGTATGACTGTCAGTCTGTCCATGCCTCTGTCTGTCTGTCTGTCTGTCTGTCTGTCTGTCTGCCTGGGTGTCTGTGCCTGTGTCTGTCTGTCTGTCTGTCTGTCTGTCTGTCTGTCTGTCTGGGACGGTGTCTGTCTGTCTGTCTCTCTGTCTGTCTTTCTTTTTCTTGGTGTTTTTCTGTGTCTCTGTCTGTCTCTCTGTTTGTCTATCTGTCTGTGTCTCTGTCAGTCTGTCTGTCTATCTGTGTCTCTGTCTGTATGACTGTCAGTCTGTCCATGCCTCTGTCTCTCTGTCTATCTGTCTGCCTGGGTGTCTATCTGTCTGTCTATCTGTGTCTCTGTCTGCTGGGTGTCTTTCCGTGTCTCTGTCTTTCTGTGTCTTTTTCTGGGTTTCTGTCTGTGTCTCTGTCTACATGTGTTTCTGTCTATCTAGGTGTTTGTCTGTCTGTCTGTCCGTCTGTGTCTCTTTCTGGGTGTCTGTCTTTCTGTATGTCCGTGTCTCTGTCTGGGTGTCAGTCTGTCCGTGTGTCTGTCTGTCTGTCTGTCTGTGTCTTTTTCTGGGTTTCTGTCTGTGTGTCTGTCTACATGCGTTTCTGTCTGTTTCTCTGTGTCTCTGTCTACCTGGGTGTTTGTCTGTTTCTCTGTCTGTCAGTCTGTCCGTGTCTCTGTCTATCTATCTGTGTGTGTCTTTTTCTGGGTGTCTTTCCGTGTCTCTGTCTGTCTGGGTGTCTGTCTGTCCATGTCTCTGTCTATCTAGGTGTCAGTCTGTCTGTGTCTCTATCTGTCTATCTGTCTGTCTGTTTGTCTGTCTGTGTCTTTTTCTGGGTGTCTTTCCATATGTCTGTCTGTTAGTCTGTCCGTGTCTCTGTCTGTCTGTCTATCTATCTGTGTGTGTCTTTTTCTGATAGTCTTTCCGTGTCTCTGTCTGTCTGTGTCTCTATCTGTCTATCTGTCTGTCTGTTTGTCTGTCTGTGTCTTTTCCTGGGTGTCTTTCCGTGTCTGTGTCTGTCTGGGTGTTTCTGTCCGTGTCTCTGTCTGTCTGGGTGTCAGTCTGTCTGTGTCTTTGTTCGTCTTTCTGTGTCTCTGTCTGTCTGTCTGTTTGTTTCCATTTATTGGTGTCTCTCTGTGTCTCTGTCTCCCTGGGTGTCTGTCTGTTTCTCTGTGTCTCTGTCAGTCTGTCTGTCTGTGTCTTTGTCTGTCCGTGTCTCTGTCTGTATGACTGTCAGTCTGTCCATGCCTCTGTCTCTCTGTCTGCCTGGTTGTCTGTCTGTCTCATTTTCTGGGTGTCTTTCCGTGTCTCTGCCTGTCTGGGTGTCTGTCTGTGTCTCTGTCTGTTTACCTGTGTCTCAGTCAGTCTGTCTGTCTGTCTGTGTCTCTGTCTGTCCGTGTCTCTGTCTGTTTGACTGTCAGTCTGTCCATGCCTCTGTCTCTCTGTCTGTCTGTCTGTCTTTCTGTCTTTCTGTCTATCTGTCTGAGTCTTTTTCTGGGTGTCTGCTGTCTGTGTCTCTGTCTGTGTCTCTGTCTGTATGGGTCTCTCTCTGTCTGTGTCTCTGTCTGCCTGTCTATCTGTCTGTCTATCTCTTTTTCTGGGTATCTTTCCGTGTCTCTGCCTTTCTGGGTGTCTGTCTGTCCGTGTCTCTGTCTGCCTGGGTGTCTGTCTGTCTCTTTTTCTTCGTGTCTTTCTGTGTCTCTGCCTGTCTGGGTGTCTGTCTGTCCGTGTGTCTGTCTGTATGAGTGTCAGTCTGTCCGTGCCTCTGTCTGTTTGTCTGTCTCTCTGTCTGCCTGGGTGTCTGTCTGTCTCTTTTTCTGGGTGTCTGTCTGTGTCTCTGCCTGCCTGGGTGTCTGTCTTTGTCTCTGTCAGTCTGTCTGTCTGTCTGTCTGTCTGTGTCTTTGTCTGTCCGTGTCTCTGTCTGTATGACTGTCAGTCTGTCCATGCCTCTGTCTCTCTGTCTCTCTGTCTGCCTGGGTGTCTGTCTGTCTCGTTTTCTGGGTGTCTTTCCGTGTCTCTGCCTGTCTGGGTGTCTGTCTGTGTCTCTGTCTGTTTACCTGTGTCTCAGTCAGTCTGTCTGTCTGTCTGTCTGTCTGTCTGGTGTCTCTGTCTCTGTCAGTCTGTCTGTCTGTCTGTGTCTCTGTCTGTCCGTGTCTCTGTCTGTATGACTGTCAGTCTGTCCATGCCTCTGTCTCTCTGTCTGTCTGTCTGTCTGCCTGGGTGTCTGTGTCTGTCTGTCTGTCTGGGAGGGTGTCTGTCTGTCTGTCTGTCTGTCTGTCTTTCTTTTTCTTGGTGTTTTTCTGTGTCTCTGTCTGTCTCTCTGTCTATCTCTCTGTCTGTCTGTTTGTCTATCTGTCTGTCTATCTGTCCATGCCTCTGTCTCTCTGTCTATCTGTCTGCCTGGGTGTCTATCTGTCTGTCTATCTGTGTCTCTGTCTGATGGGTGTCTTTCCGTGTCTGTATCTTTCTGTGTCTTTTTCTGGGTTTCTGTCCATGCCTCTGTCTCTCTGTCTGTCTGTCTCTCTGTCTGCCTGGGTGTCTGTCTGTTTCTCTGTCTGTCAGTCTGTCCGTGTCTCTGTCCATCTATCTGTGTGTGTCTTTTTCTGGATCTCTTTCCGTGTCTCTGTCTGTCTGGGTGTCTGTCTATCCATGTCTCTGTCTATCTAGGTGTCAGTCTGTCTGTGTCTCTATCTGTCTATCTGTCTGTCTGTTTGTCTGTCTGTGTCTTTTTCTGGGTGTCTTTCCGTGTCTCTGTCTGTCAATCTGTCCGTGTCTCTGTCTGTCTATCTATCTGTGTGTGTCTTTTTCTGGGTGTCTTTCCGTGTCTCTGTCTGTCTGTGTCTCTGTCTGTCTGTGTCTCTATCTGTCTATCTGTCTGTCTGTATGTCTGTCTGTGTCTTTTCCTGGGTGTCTTTCCGTGTCTCTGTCTGTCTGGGTGTTTCTGTCCGTGTCTCTGTCTGTCTGGGTGTCAGTCTGTCTGTGTCTCTGTTCGTCTCTCTGTGTCTCTATCTGTCTGTCTGTTTGTTTCCATTTATTGGTGTTTTTCTGTGTCTCTGTCTGTCTGTTTGTCTATCTGTCTGGTTGTCTCTCTGTGTCTCTGTCTCCCTGGGTGTCTGTCTGTTTCTTTTTCTGGGTGTCTGCTGTCTGTGTCTCTGTCTGTGTCTCTGTCTGTATGGGTGTCTGTCTGTCCGTGTGTCTGTCTGTATGAGTGTCAGTCTGTCCGTGCCTCTGTCTGTTTGTCTGTCTCTCTGTCTGCCTGGGTGTCTGTCTGTCTCTTTTTCTGGGTGTCTGTCTGTGTCTCTGTCTGCCTGGGTGTCTGTCTTTGTCTCTGTCTGCCTGGGTGTCTGTCTTTGTCTCTGTCAGTCTCTCTGTCTGTCTGTGTCTTTGTCTGTCCGTGTCTCTGTCTGTATGACTGTCAGTCTGTCCATGCCTCTGTCTCTCTGTCTCTCTGTCTGCCTGGGTGTCTGTCTGTCTCGTTTTCTGGGTGTCTTTCCGTGTCTCTGCCTGTCTGGGTGTCTGTCTGTGTCTCTGTCTGTTTACCTGTGTCTCAGTTAGTCTGTCTGTCTGTCTGTCTGTCTGGTGTCTCTGTGTCTGTCAGTCTGTCCGGTCTCTGTCTGTCCGTGTCTCTGTCTGTATGACTGTCAGTCTGTCCATGCCTCTGTCTCTCTGTCTGTCTGTCTGTCTACCTGGGTGTCTGTCTGTCTGGTGTCTGTGTCTGTCTGTCTGTCTGGGAGGGTGTCTGTCTGTCTGTCTGTCTGTCTTTCTTTTTCTTGGTGTTTTTCTGTGTCTCTGTCTGTCTCTCTGTCTGTCTGTCTGTCTATCTGTCTGTCTATCTGTCTGTGTCTCTGTCAGTCTGTCTGTCCATCTGTGTCTCTGTCTGTCCGTGTCTCTATCTGTATGACTGTCAGTCAGTCTGTCCATGCCTCTGTCTCTCTGTATGACTGTCAGTCAGTCTGTCTCGTTTTCTGGGTGTCTTTCCGTGTCTCTGCCTGTCTGGGTGTCTGTCTGTGTCTCTGTCTGTTTACCTGTGTCTCAGTCTGTCTGTCTGTATGTCTGTGTCTCTGTCTGTCCGTGTCTCTGTCTGTATGACTGTCAGTCTGTCCATGCCTCTGTCTGTCTGTCTGTCTGTGTGTCTGTCTGTCTGTGTGTCTGCCTGGGTGTCTGTGATTGTGTCTGTCTGTCTGTCTGTCTGTCTGGGACGGTGTCTGTCTGTCTGTCTCTCTGTCTGTCTTTCTTTTTCTTGGTGTTTTTCTGTGTCTCTGTCTGTCTCTCTGTCTGTCTGTTTGTCTATCTGTCTGTCTATCTGTCTGTGTCTCTGTCAGTCTGTCTGTCTATCTGTGTCTCTGTCTGTATGACTGTCAGTCTGTCCATGCCTCTGTCTCTCTGTCTATCTGTCTGCTGGGTGTCTTTCAGTGTCTCTGTCTTTCTGTGTCTTTTTCTGGGTTTCTGTCTGTGTCTCTGTGTACATGTGTTTCTGTCTATCTAGGTGTTTGTCTGTCTGTCTGTCCGTCTGTGTCTCTTTCTGGGTGTCTGTCTTTCTGTATGTCCGTGTCTCTGTCTGGGTGTCAGTCTGTCCGTGTGTCTGTCTGTCTGTCTGTGTGTCTGTCTACATGCGTTTCTGTCTGTTTCTCTGTGTCTCTGTCTACCTGGGTGTTTGTCTGTTTCTCTGTCTGTCAGTCTGTCCGTGTCTCTGTCTATCTATCTGTGTGTGTCTTTTTCTGGGTGTCTTTCCGTGTCTCTGTCTGTCTGGGTGTCTGTCTGTCCATGTCTCTGTCTATCTAGGTGTCAGTCCGTCTGTGTCTCTATCTGTCTATCTGTCTGTCTGTTTGTCTGTCTGTGTCTTTTTCTGGGTGTCTTTCCATATGTCTGTCTGTTAGTCTGTCCGTGTATCTGTCTGTCTATCTATCTGTGTGTGTCTTTTTCTGATAGTCTTTCCGTGTCTCTGTCTGTCTGTGTCTCTATCTGTCTGTCTGTTTGTCTGTCTGTGTCTTTTCCTGGGTGTCTTTCCGTGTCTGTGTCTGTCTGGGTGTTTCTGTCCGTGTCTCTGTCTGTCTGGGTGTCAGTCTGTCTGTGTCTTTGTTCGTCTCTCTGTGTCTCTGTCTGTCTGTCTGTTTGTTTCCATTTATTGGTGTCTCTCTGTGTCTCTTTCTCCCTGGGTGTCTGTCTGTTTCTCTGTTTGTCTGTCTGTCAGTCTGTCTGTGTCTCTGTCTGTCTGTTTGTCTATCTGTCTGTCAGTCTGTCTGTTTCTCTGTCTGTCAGTCTGTCTGTGTCTTTTTCTGGGTGTCTGTGTCTCTAGCTGTCTGGGTGTCTGTCTGTCCGTGTCTCTGTCTGTATGGGTCTCTCTCTGTCTGTGTCTCTGTCTGCCTGTCTATCTGTCTGTCTGTCTCTTTTTCTGGGTATCTTTCCGTGTCTCTGCCTTTCTGGGTGTCTGTCTGTCCGTGTCTCTGTCTGTATGAGTGTCAATCTGTCCATGCCTCTGTCTCTCTGTCTGTCTGTCTCTCTGTCTGTCAGTCTGTCCGTGTCTCTGTCTGTCTATCTGTCTGTCTGTGTCTTTTTCTGGGTGTCTTTCTGTGTCTCTGGCTGTCTGGGTGTCTGCCTGTCCGTGTCTCTGTCTCTCTATCTGTCTGTCTGTGTCTTTTTCTTCGTGTCTTTCCGTGTCTCTGCCTCTCTGGGTGTCTTTCTGTCCGTGTGTCTGTCTGTATGAGTATCAGTCTGTCCGTGCCTCTGTCTGTTTGTCTGTCTCTCTGTCTGCCTGGGTGTCCGTCTGTCTCTTTCTTTTTCTGGGTCTCTGTCTCTGTCTGTCTTGGTGTCTGTCTGTGTCTCTGTCAGTCTGTCTGTCTGTCTGTCTGTCTGTGTCTTTGTCTGTCCGTGTCTCTGTCTGTATGACTGTCAGTCTGTCCATGCCTCTGTCTCTCTGTCTGTCTGTCTCTCTGTCTGCCTGGTTGTCTGTCTGTCTCATTTTCTGGGTGTCTTTCCGTGTCTCTGCCTGTCTGGGTGTCTGTCTGTGTCTCTGTCTGTTTACCTGTGTCTCAGTCAGTCTGTCTGTCTGTCTGTGTCTCTGTCTGTCCGTGTCTCTGTCTGTTTGACTGTCAGTCTGTCCATGCCTCTGTCTCTCTGTCTGTCTGTCCGTCTGTCTGTCTGTCTGTCTGTCTGTCTTTCTGTCTATCTGTCTGAGTCTTTTTCTGGGTGTCTGCTGTCTGTGTCTCTGTCTGTGTCTCTGTCTGTATGGGTCTCTCTCTGTCTGTGTCTCTGTCTGCCTGTCTATCTGTCTGTCTATCTCTTTTTCTGGGTATCTTTCCGTGTCTCTGCCTTTCTGGGTGTCTGTCTGTCCGTGTCTCTGTCTGTATGAGTGTCAATCTGTCCGTGCCTCTGTCTCTCTGTCTGTCGCTCTGTCTGCCTGGGTGTCTGTCTGTCTCTTTTTCTTCGTGTCTTTCTTTGTCTCTGCCTGTCTGGGTGTCTGTCTGTCCGTGTGTCTGTCTGTATGAGTGTCAGTCTGTCCGTGCCTCTGTCTGTTTGTCTGTCTCTCTGTCTGCCTGGGTGTCTGTCTGTCTCTTTTTCTGGGTGTCTGTCTGTGTCTCTGTCTGCCTGGGTGTCTGTCTTTGTCTCTGTCAGTCTGTCTGTCTGTCTATCTGTCTGTCTGTCTGTGTCTTTGTCTGTCCGTGTCTCTGTCTGTATGACTGTCAGTCTGTCCATGCCTCTGTCTCTCTGTCTGTCTGTCTCTCTGTCTGCCTGGGTGTCTGTCTGTCTCGTTTTCTGGGTGTCTTTCCGTGTCTCTGCCTGTCTGGATGTCTGTCTGTGTCTCTGTCTGTTTACCTGTGTCTCAGTCAGTCTGTCTGTCTGTCTGTCTGGTGTCTCTGTCTCTGTCAGTCTGTCTGTCTGTCTGTGTCTCTGTCTGTCCGTGTCTCTGTCTGTATGACTGTCAGTCTGTCCATGCCTCTGTCTCTCTGTCTGTCTGTCTGTCTGCCTGGGTGTCTGTGTCTGTCTGTCTGTCTGGGAGGGTGTCTGTCTGTCTGTCTGTCTGTCTGTCTGTCTTTCTTTTTCTTGGTGTTTTTCTGTGTCTCTGTCTGTCTCTCTGTCTGTCTGTCTGTCTATCTGTCTGTCTATCTGTCTGTCTATCTGTCTGTGTCTCTGTCAGTCTGTCTGTCCATCTGTGTCTCTGTCTGTCCGTGTCTCTATCTGTATGACTGTCAGTCAGTCTGTCCATGCCTCTGTCTCTCTGTCTGCCTGGATGTCTGTCTGTCTCGTTTTCTGGGTGTCTTTCCGTGTCTCTGCCTGTCTGGGTGTCTGTCTGTGTCTCTGTCTGTTTACCTGTGTCTCAGTCTGTCTGTCTGTATGTCTGTGTCTCTGTCTGTCCGTGTCTCTGTTTGTATGACTGTCAGTCTGTCCATGCCTCTGTCTGTCTGTCTGTCTGTCTGTCTGTCTGTCTGTCTGTCTGCCTGGGTGTCTGTGTCTGTGTCTGTCTGTCTGTCTGTCTGTCTGGGACGGTGTCTGTCTGTCTGTCTCTCTGTCTGTCTTTCTTTTTCTTGGTGTTTTTCTGTGTCTCTGTCTGTCTCTCTGTTTGTCTATCTGTCTGTGTCTCTGTCAGTCTGTCTGTCTGTCTATCTGTGTCTCTTTCTGGGTGTCTGTCTTTCTGTATGTCCGTGTCTCTGTCTGGGTGTCAGTCTGTCCGTGTGTCTGTCTGTCTATCTGTCTGTCTGCCTGTGTCTTTTTCTGACAGAGTCTCTGCCTTTCTGGGTGTCTGTCTGTCCGTGTCTCTGTCTGTATGAGTGTCAATCTGTCCATGCCTCTGTCTCTCTGTCTGTCTGTCTCTCTGTCTGCCTGGGTGTCTGTCTGTTTCTCTGTCTGTCAGTCTGTCCGTGTCTCTGTCCATCTATCTGTGTGTGTCTTTTTCTGGATCTCTTTCCGTGTCTCTGTCTGTCTGGGTGTCTGTCTATCCATGTCTCTGTCTATCTAGGTGTCAGTCTGTCTGTGTCTCTATCTGTCTATCTGTCTGTCTGTTTGTCTGTCTGTGTCTTTTTCTGGGTGTCTTTCCGTGTCTCTGTCTGTCAATCTGTCCGTGTCTCTGTCTGTCTATCTATCTGTGTGTGTCTTTTTCTGGGTGTCTTTCCGTGTCTCTGTCTGTCTGTGTCTCTGTCTGTCTGTGTCTCTATCTGTCTATCTGTCTGTCTGTATGTCTGTCTGTGTCTTTTCCTGGGTGTCTTTCCGTGTCTCTGTCTGTCTGGGTGTTTCTGTCCGTGTCTCTGTCTGTCTGGGTGTCAGTCTGTCTGTGTCTCTGTTCGTCTCTCTGTGTCTCTATCTGTCTGTCTGTTTGTTTCCATTTATTGGTGTTTTTCTGTGTCTCTGTCTGTCTGTTTGTCTATCTGTCTGGTTGTCTCTCTGTGTCTCTGTCTCCCTGGGTGTCTGTCTGTTTCTTTTTCTGGGTGTCTGCTGTCTGTGTCTCTGTCTGTGTCTCTGTCTGTATGGGTGTCTGTCTGTCCGTGTGTCTGTCTGTATGAGTGTCAGTCTGTCCGTGCCTCTGTCTGTTTGTCTGTCTCTCTGTCTGCCTGGGTGTCTGTCTGTCTCTTTTTCTGGGTGTCTGTCTGTGTCTCTGTCTGCCTGGGTGTCTGTCTTTGTCTCTGTCTGCCTGGGTGTCTGTCTTTGTCTCTGTCAGTCTCTCTGTCTGTCTGTGTCTTTGTCTGTCCGTGTCTCTGTCTGTATGACTGTCAGTCTGTCCATGCCTCTGTCTCTCTGTCTCTCTGTCTGCCTGGGTGTCTGTCTGTCTCGTTTTCTGGGTGTCTTTCCGTGTCTCTGCCTGTCTGGGTGTCTGTCTGTGTCTCTGTCTGTTTACCTGTGTCTCAGTTAGTCTGTCTGTCTGTCTGTCTGTCTGGTGTCTCTGTGTCTGTCAGTCTGTCCGGTCTCTGTCTGTCCGTGTCTCTGTCTGTATGACTGTCAGTCTGTCCATGCCTCTGTCTCTCTGTCTGTCTGTCTGTCTACCTGGGTGTCTGTCTGTCTGGTGTCTGTGTCTGTCTGTCTGTCTGGGAGGGTGTCTGTCTGTCTGTCTGTCTGTCTTTCTTTTTCTTGGTGTTTTTCTGTGTCTCTGTCTGTCTCTCTGTCTGTCTGTCTGTCTATCTGTCTGTCTATCTGTCTGTGTCTCTGTCAGTCTGTCTGTCCATCTGTGTCTCTGTCTGTCCGTGTCTCTATCTGTATGACTGTCAGTCAGTCTGTCCATGCCTCTGTCTCTCTGTATGACTGTCAGTCAGTCTGTCTCGTTTTCTGGGTGTCTTTCCGTGTCTCTGCCTGTCTGGGTGTCTGTCTGTGTCTCTGTCTGTTTACCTGTGTCTCAGTCTGTCTGTCTGTATGTCTGTGTCTCTGTCTGTCCGTGTCTCTGTCTGTATGACTGTCAGTCTGTCCATGCCTCTGTCTGTCTGTCTGTCTGTGTGTCTGTCTGTCTGTGTGTCTGCCTGGGTGTCTGTGATTGTGTCTGTCTGTCTGTCTGTCTGTCTGGGACGGTGTCTGTCTGTCTGTCTCTCTGTCTGTCTTTCTTTTTCTTGGTGTTTTTCTGTGTCTCTGTCTGTCTCTCTGTCTGTCTGTTTGTCTATCTGTCTGTCTATCTGTCTGTGTCTCTGTCAGTCTGTCTGTCTATCTGTGTCTCTGTCTGTATGACTGTCAGTCTGTCCATGCCTCTGTCTCTCTGTCTATCTGTCTGCTGGGTGTCTTTCAGTGTCTCTGTCTTTCTGTGTCTTTTTCTGGGTTTCTGTCTGTGTCTCTGTGTACATGTGTTTCTGTCTATCTAGGTGTTTGTCTGTCTGTCTGTCCGTCTGTGTCTCTTTCTGGGTGTCTGTCTTTCTGTATGTCCGTGTCTCTGTCTGGGTGTCAGTCTGTCCGTGTGTCTGTCTGTCTGTCTGTGTGTCTGTCTACATGCGTTTCTGTCTGTTTCTCTGTGTCTCTGTCTACCTGGGTGTTTGTCTGTTTCTCTGTCTGTCAGTCTGTCCGTGTCTCTGTCTATCTATCTGTGTGTGTCTTTTTCTGGGTGTCTTTCCGTGTCTCTGTCTGTCTGGGTGTCTGTCTGTCCATGTCTCTGTCTATCTAGGTGTCAGTCCGTCTGTGTCTCTATCTGTCTATCTGTCTGTCTGTTTGTCTGTCTGTGTCTTTTTCTGGGTGTCTTTCCATATGTCTGTCTGTTAGTCTGTCCGTGTCTCTGTCTGTCTATCTATCTGTGTGTGTCTTTTTCTGATAGTCTTTCCGTGTCTCTGTCTGTCTGTGTCTCTATCTGTCTGTCTGTTTGTCTGTCTGTGTCTTTTCCTGGGTGTCTTTCCGTGTCTGTGTCTGTCTGGGTGTTTCTGTCCGTGTCTCTGTCTGTCTGGGTGTCAGTCTGTCTGTGTCTTTGTTCGTCTCTCTGTGTCTCTGTCTGTCTGTCTGTTTGTTTCCATTTATTGGTGTCTCTCTGTGTCTCTTTCTCCCTGGGTGTCTGTCTGTTTCTCTGTTTGTCTGTCTGTCAGTCTGTCTGTGTCTCTGTCTGTCTGTTTGTCTATCTGTCTGTCAGTCTGTCTGTTTCTCTGTCTGTCAGTCTGTCTGTGTCTTTTTCTGGGTGTCTGTGTCTCTAGCTGTCTGGGTGTCTGTCTGTCCGTGTCTCTGTCTGTATGGGTCTCTCTCTGTCTGTGTCTCTGTCTGCCTGTCTATCTGTCTGTCTGTCTCTTTTTCTGGGTATCTTTCCGTGTCTCTGCCTTTCTGGGTGTCTGTCTGTCCGTGTCTCTGTCTGTATGAGTGTCAATCTGTCCATGCCTCTGTCTCTCTGTCTGTCTGTCTCTCTGTCTGTCAGTCTGTCCGTGTCTCTGTCTGTCTATCTGTCTGTCTGTGTCTTTTTCTGGGTGTCTTTCTGTGTCTCTGGCTGTCTGGGTGTCTGCCTGTCCGTGTCTCTGTCTCTCATCTGTCTGTCTGTGTCTTTTTCTTCGTGTCTTTCCGTGTCTCTGCCTCTCTGGGTGTCTTTCTGTCCGTGTGTCTGTCTGTATGAGTATCAGTCTGTCCGTGCCTCTGTCTGTTTGTCTGTCTCTCTGTCTGCCTGGGTGTCCGTCTGTCTCTTTCTTTTTCTGGGTCTCTGTCTCTGTCTGTCTTGGTGTCTGTCTGTGTCTCTGTCAGTCTGTCTGTCTGTCTGTCTGTCTGTGTCTTTGTCTGTCCGTGTCTCTGTCTGTATGACTGTCAGTCTGTCCATGCCTCTGTCTCTCTGTCTGTCTGTCTCTCTGTCTGCCTGGTTGTCTGTCTGTCTCATTTTCTGGGTGTCTTTCCGTGTCTCTGCCTGTCTGGGTGTCTGTCTGTGTCTCTGTCTGTTTACCTGTGTCTCAGTCAGTCTGTCTGTCTGTCTGTGTCTCTGTCTGTCCGTGTCTCTGTCTGTTTGACTGTCAGTCTGTCCATGCCTCTGTCTCTCTGTCTGTCTGTCCGTCTGTCTGTCTGTCTGTCTGTCTGTCTTTCTGTCTATCTGTCTGAGTCTTTTTCTGGGTGTCTGCTGTCTGTGTCTCTGTCTGTGTCTCTGTCTGTATGGGTCTCTCTCTGTCTGTGTCTCTGTCTGCCTGTCTATCTGTCTGTCTATCTCTTTTTCTGGGTATCTTTCCGTGTCTCTGCCTTTCTGGGTGTCTGTCTGTCCGTGTCTCTGTCTGTATGAGTGTCAATCTGTCCGTGCCTCTGTCTCTCTGTCTGTCGCTCTGTCTGCCTGGGTGTCTGTCTGTCTCTTTTTCTTCGTGTCTTTCTTTGTCTCTGCCTGTCTGGGTGTCTGTCTGTCCGTGTGTCTGTCTGTATGAGTGTCAGTCTGTCCGTGCCTCTGTCTGTTTGTCTGTCTCTCTGTCTGCCTGGGTGTCTGTCTGTCTCTTTTTCTGGGTGTCTGTCTGTGTCTCTGTCTGCCTGGGTGTCTGTCTTTGTCTCTGTCAGTCTGTCTGTCTGTCTATCTGTCTGTCTGTCTGTGTCTTTGTCTGTCCGTGTCTCTGTCTGTATGACTGTCAGTCTGTCCATGCCTCTGTCTCTCTGTCTGTCTGTCTCTCTGTCTGCCTGGGTGTCTGTCTGTCTCGTTTTCTGGGTGTCTTTCCGTGTCTCTGCCTGTCTGGATGTCTGTCTGTGTCTCTGTCTGTTTACCTGTGTCTCAGTCAGTCTGTCTGTCTGTCTGTCTGGTGTCTCTGTCTCTGTCAGTCTGTCTGTCTGTCTGTGTCTCTGTCTGTCCGTGTCTCTGTCTGTATGACTGTCAGTCTGTCCATGCCTCTGTCTCTCTGTCTGTCTGTCTGTCTGCCTGGGTGTCTGTGTCTGTCTGTCTGTCTGGGAGGGTGTCTGTCTGTCTGTCTGTCTGTCTGTCTGTCTTTCTTTTTCTTGGTGTTTTTCTGTGTCTCTGTCTGTCTCTCTGTCTGTCTGTCTGTCTATCTGTCTGTCTATCTGTCTGTCTATCTGTCTGTGTCTCTGTCAGTCTGTCTGTCCATCTGTGTCTCTGTCTGTCCGTGTCTCTATCTGTATGACTGTCAGTCAGTCTGTCCATGCCTCTGTCTCTCTGTCTGCCTGGATGTCTGTCTGTCTCGTTTTCTGGGTGTCTTTCCGTGTCTCTGCCTGTCTGGGTGTCTGTCTGTGTCTCTGTCTGTTTACCTGTGTCTCAGTCTGTCTGTCTGTATGTCTGTGTCTCTGTCTGTCCGTGTCTCTGTTTGTATGACTGTCAGTCTGTCCATGCCTCTGTCTGTCTGTCTGTCTGTCTGTCTGTCTGTCTGTCTGTCTGCCTGGGTGTCTGTGTCTGTGTCTGTCTGTCTGTCTGTCTGTCTGGGACGGTGTCTGTCTGTCTGTCTCTCTGTCTGTCTTTCTTTTTCTTGGTGTTTTTCTGTGTCTCTGTCTGTCTCTCTGTTTGTCTATCTGTCTGTGTCTCTGTCAGTCTGTCTTTCTGTCTATCTGTGTCTCTTTCTGGGTGTCTGTCTTTCTGTATGTCCGTGTCTCTGTCTGGGTGTCAGTCTGTCCGTGTGTCTGTCTGTCTATCTGTCTGTCTGCCTGTGTCTTTTTCTGACAGAGTCTCTGCCTTTCTGGGTGTCTGTCTGTCCGTGTCTCTGTCTGTATGAGTGTCAATCTGTCCATGCCTCTGTCTCTCTGTCTGTCTGTCTCTCTGTCTGCCTGGGTGTCTGTCTGTTTCTCTGTCTGTCAGTCTGTCCGTGTCTCTGTCCATCTATCTGTGTGTGTCTTTTTCTGGATCTCTTTCCGTGTCTCTGTCTGTCTGGGTGTCTGTCTATCCATGTCTCTGTCTATCTAGGTGTCAGTCTGTCTGTGTCTCTATCTGTCTATCTGTCTGTCTGTTTGTCTGTCTGTGTCTTTTTCTGGGTGTCTTTCCGTGTCTCTGTCTGTCAATCTGTCCGTGTCTCTGTCTGTCTATCTATCTGTGTGTGTCTTTTTCTGGGTGTCTTTCCGTGTCTCTGTCTGTCTGTGTCTCTGTCTGTCTGTGTCTCTATCTGTCTATCTGTCTGTCTGTATGTCTGTCTGTGTCTTTTCCTGGGTGTCTTTCCGTGTCTCTGTCTGTCTGGGTGTTTCTGTCCGTGTCTCTGTCTGTCTGGGTGTCAGTCTGTCTGTGTCTCTGTTCGTCTCTCTGTGTCTCTATCTGTCTGTCTGTTTGTTTCCATTTATTGGTGTTTTTCTGTGTCTCTGTCTGTTTGTCTATCTGTCTGGTTGTCTCTCTGTGTCTCTGTCTCCCTGGGTGTCTGTCTGTTTCTTTTTCTGGGTGTCTGCTGTCTGTGTCTCTGTCTGTGTCTCTGTCTGTATGGGTGTCTGTCTGTCCGTGTGTCTGTCTGTATGAGTGTCAGTCTGTCCGTGCCTCTGTCTGTTTGTCTGTCTCTCTGTCTGCCTGGGTGTCTGTCTGTCTCTTTTTCTGGGTGTCTGTCTGTGTCTCTGTCTGCCTGGGTGTCTGTCTTTGTCTCTGTCTGCCTGGGTGTCTGTCTTTGTCTCTGTCAGTCTCTCTGTCTGTCTGTGTCTTTGTCTGTCCGTGTCTCTGTCTGTATGACTGTCAGTCTGTCCATGCCTCTGTCTCTCTGTCTCCTCTGTCTGCCTGGGTGTCTGTCTGTCTCGTTTTCTGGGTGTCTTTCCGTGTCTCTGCCTGTCTGGGTGTCTGTCTGTGTCTCTGTCTGTTTACCTGTGTCTCAGTTAGTCTGTCTGTCTGTCTGTCTGTCTGGTGTCTCTGTGTCTGTCAGTCTGTCCGGTCTCTGTCTGTCCGTGTCTCTGTCTGTATGACTGTCAGTCTGTCCATGCCTCTGTCTCTCTGTCTGTCTGTCTGTCTACCTGGGTGTCTGTCTGTCTGGTGTCTGTGTCTGTCTGTCTGTCTGGGAGGGTGTCTGTCTGTCTGTCTGTCTGTCTTTCTTTTTCTTGGTGTTTTTCTGTGTCTCTGTCTGTCTCTCTGTCTGTCTGTCTGTCTATCTGTCTGTCTATCTGTCTGTGTCTCTGTCAGTCTGTCTGTCCATCTGTGTCTCTGTCTGTCCGTGTCTCTATCTGTATGACTGTCAGTCAGTCTGTCCATGCCTCTGTCTCTCTGTATGACTGTCAGTCAGTCTGTCTCGTTTTCTGGGTGTCTTTCCGTGTCTCTGCCTGTCTGGGTGTCTGTCTGTGTCTCTGTCTGTTTACCTGTGTCTCAGTCTGTCTGTCTGTATGTCTGTGTCTCTGTCTGTCCGTGTCTCTGTCTGTATGACTGTCAGTCTGTCCATGCCTCTGTCTGTCTGTCTGTCTGTGTGTCTGTCTGTCTGTGTGTCTGCCTGGGTGTCTGTGATTGTGTCTGTCTGTCTGTCTGTCTGTCTGGGACGGTGTCTGTCTGTCTGTCTCTCTGTCTGTCTTTCTTTTTCTTGGTGTTTTTCTGTGTCTCTGTCTGTCTCTCTGTCTGTCTGTTTGTCTATCTGTCTGTCTATCTGTCTGTGTCTCTGTCAGTCTGTCTGTCTATCTGTGTCTCTGTCTGTATGACTGTCAGTCTGTCCATGCCTCTGTCTCTCTGTCTATCTGTCTGCTGGGTGTCTTTCAGTGTCTCTGTCTTTCTGTGTCTTTTTCTGGGTTTCTGTCTGTGTCTCTGTGTACATGTGTTTCTGTCTATCTAGGTGTTTGTCTGTCTGTCTGTCCGTCTGTGTCTCTTTCTGGGTGTCTGTCTTTCTGTATGTCCGTGTCTCTGTCTGGGTGTCAGTCTGTCCGTGTGTCTGTCTGTCTGTCTGTGTGTCTGTCTACATGCGTTTCTGTCTGTTTCTCTGTGTCTCTGTCTACCTGGGTGTTTGTCTGTTTCTCTGTCTGTCAGTCTGTCCGTGTCTCTGTCTATCTATCTGTGTGTGTCTTTTTCTGGGTGTCTTTCCGTGTCTCTGTCTGTCTGGGTGTCTGTCTGTCCATGTCTCTGTCTATCTAGGTGTCAGTCCGTCTGTGTCTCTATCTGTCTATCTGTCTGTCTGTTTGTCTGTCTGTGTCTTTTTCTGGGTGTCTTTCCATATGTCTGTCTGTTAGTCTGTCCGTGTCTCTGTCTGTCTATCTATCTGTGTGTGTCTTTTTCTGATAGTCTTTCCGTGTCTCTGTCTGTCTGTGTCTCTATCTGTCTGTCTGTTTGTCTGTCTGTGTCTTTTCCTGGGTGTCTTTCCGTGTCTGTGTCTGTCTGGGTGTTTCTGTCCGTGTCTCTGTCTGTCTGGGTGTCAGTCTGTCTGTGTCTTTGTTCGTCTCTCTGTGTCTCTGTCTGTCTGTCTGTTTGTTTCCATTTATTGGTGTCTCTCTGTGTCTCTTTCTCCCTGGGTGTCTGTCTGTTTCTCTGTTTGTCTGTCTGTCAGTCTGTCTGTGTCTCTGTCTGTCTGTTTGTCTATCTGTCTGTCAGTCTGTCTGTTTCTCTGTCTGTCAGTCTGTCTGTGTCTTTTTCTGGGTGTCTGTGTCTCTAGCTGTCTGGGTGTCTGTCTGTCCGTGTCTCTGTCTGTATGGGTCTCTCTCTGTCTGTGTCTCTGTCTGCCTGTCTATCTGTCTGTCTGTCTCTTTTTCTGGGTATCTTTCCGTGTCTCTGCCTTTCTGGGTGTCTGTCTGTCCGTGTCTCTGTCTGTATGAGTGTCAATCTGTCCATGCCTCTGTCTCTCTGTCTGTCTGTCTCTCTGTCTGTCAGTCTGTCCGTGTCTCTGTCTGTCTATCTGTCTGTCTGTGTCTTTTTCTGGGTGTCTTTCTGTGTCTCTGGCTGTCTGGGTGTCTGCCTGTCCGTGTCTCTGTCTCTCTATCTGTCTGTCTGTGTCTTTTTCTTCGTGTCTTTCCGTGTCTCTGCCTCTCTGGGTGTCTTTCTGTCCGTGTGTCTGTCTGTATGAGTATCAGTCTGTCCGTGCCTCTGTCTGTTTGTCTGTCTCTCTGTCTGCCTGGGTGTCCGTCTGTCTCTTTCTTTTTCTGGGTCTCTGTCTCTGTCTGTCTTGGTGTCTGTCTGTGTCTCTGTCAGTCTGTCTGTCTGTCTGTCTGTCTGTGTCTTTGTCTGTCCGTGTCTCTGTCTGTATGACTGTCAGTCTGTCCATGCCTCTGTCTCTCTGTCTGTCTGTCTCTCTGTCTGCCTGGTTGTCTGTCTGTCTCATTTTCTGGGTGTCTTTCCGTGTCTCTGCCTGTCTGGGTGTCTGTCTGTGTCTCTGTCTGTTTACCTGTGTCTCAGTCAGTCTGTCTGTCTGTCTGTGTCTCTGTCTGTCCGTGTCTCTGTCTGTTTGACTGTCAGTCTGTCCATGCCTCTGTCTCTCTGTCTGTCTGTCCGTCTGTCTGTCTGTCTGTCTGTCTGTCTTTCTGTCTATCTGTCTGAGTCTTTTTCTGGGTGTCTGCTGTCTGTGTCTCTGTCTGTGTCTCTGTCTGTATGGGTCTCTCTCTGTCTGTGTCTCTGTCTGCCTGTCTATCTGTCTGTCTATCTCTTTTTCTGGGTATCTTTCCGTGTCTCTGCCTTTCTGGGTGTCTGTCTGTCCGTGTCTCTGTCTGTATGAGTGTCAATCTGTCCGTGCCTCTGTCTCTCTGTCTGTCGCTCTGTCTGCCTGGGTGTCTGTCTGTCTCTTTTTCTTCGTGTCTTTCTTTGTCTCTGCCTGTCTGGGTGTCTGTCTGTCCGTGTGTCTGTCTGTATGAGTGTCAGTCTGTCCGTGCCTCTGTCTGTTTGTCTGTCTCTCTGTCTGCCTGGGTGTCTGTCTGTCTCTTTTTCTGGGTGTCTGTCTGTGTCTCTGTCTGCCTGGGTGTCTGTCTTTGTCTCTGTCAGTCTGTCTGTCTGTCTATCTGTCTGTCTGTCTGTGTCTTTGTCTGTCCGTGTCTCTGTCTGTATGACTGTCAGTCTGTCCATGCCTCTGTCTCTCTGTCTGTCTGTCTCTCTGTCTGCCTGGGTGTCTGTCTGTCTCTGTTTTCTGGGTGTCTTTCCGTGTCTCTGCCTGTCTGGATGTCTGTCTGTGTCTCTGTCTGTTTACCTGTGTCTCAGTCAGTCTGTCTGTCTGTCTGTCTGGTGTCTCTGTCTCTGTCAGTCTGTCTGTCTGTCTGTGTCTCTGTCTGTCCGTGTCTCTGTCTGTATGACTGTCAGTCTGTCCATGCCTCTGTCTCTCTGTCTGTCTGTCTGTCTGCCTGGGTGTCTGTGTCTGTCTGTCTGTCTGGGAGGGTGTCTGTCTGTCTGTCTGTCTGTCTGTCTGTCTTGTCTTTTTCTTGGTGTTTTTCTGTGTCTCTGTCTGTCTCTCTGTCTGTCTGTCTGTCTATCTGTCTGTCTATCTGTCTGTCTATCTGTCTGTGTCTCTGTCAGTCTGTCTGTCCATCTGTGTCTCTGTCTGTCCGTGTCTCTATCTGTATGACTGTCAGTCAGTCTGTCCATGCCTCTGTCTCTCTGTCTGCCTGGATGTCTGTCTGTCTCGTTTTCTGGGTGTCTTTCCGTGTCTCTGCCTGTCTGGGTGTCTGTCTGTGTCTCTGTCTGTTTACCTGTGTCTCAGTCTGTCTGTCTGTATGTCTGTGTCTCTGTCTGTCCGTGTCTCTGTTTGTATGACTGTCAGTCTGTCCATGCCTCTGTCTGTCTGTCTGTCTGTCTGTCTGTCTGTCTGTCTGTCTGCCTGGGTGTCTGTGTCTGTGTCTGTCTGTCTGTCTGTCTGTCTGGGACGGTGTCTGTCTGTCTGTCTCTCTGTCTGTCTTTCTTTTTCTTGGTGTTTTTCTGTGTCTCTGTCTGTCTCTCTGTTTGTCTATCTGTCTGTGTCTCTGTCAGTCTGTCTGTCTGTCTATCTGTGTCTCTTTCTGGGTGTCTGTCTTTCTGTATGTCCGTGTCTCTGTCTGGGTGTCAGTCTGTCCGTGTGTCTGTCTGTCTATCTGTCTGTCTGCCTGTGTCTTTTTCTGACAGTGTCTCTGCCTTTCTGGGTGTCTGTCTGTCCGTGTCTCTGTCTGTATGAGTGTCAATCTGTCCATGCCTCTGTCTCTCTGTCTGTCTGTCTCTCTGTCTGCCTGGGTGTCTGTCTGTTTCTCTGTCTGTCAGTCTGTCCGTGTCTCTGTCTGTCTATCTGTCTGTCTGTGTCTTTTTCTGGGTGTCTTTCTGTGTCTCTGGCTGTCTGGGTGTCTGCCTGTCCGTGTCTCTGTCTATCTATCTGTCTGTCTGTGTCTTTTTCTTCGTGTCTTTCCGTGTCTCTGCCTCTCTGGGTGTCTTTCTGTCCGTGTGTCTGTCTGTATGAGTATCAGTCTGTCCGTGCCTCTGTCTGTTTGTCTGTCTCTCTGTCTGCCTGGGTGTCTGTCTGTCTCTTTCTTTTTCTGGGTGTCTGTCTGTGTCTCTGTCTGTCTTGGTGTCTGTCTGTGTCTCTGTCAGTCTGTCTGTCTGTCTGTCTGTGTCTTTGTCTGTCCGTGTCTCTGTCTGTATGACTGTCAGTCTGTCCATGCCTCTGTCTCTCTGTCTGTCTGTCTCATTTTCTGGGTGTCTTTACGTGTCTCTGCCTGTCTGGGTGTCTGTCTGTGTCTCTGTCTGTTTACCTGTGTCTCAGTCAGTCTGTCTGTCTGTCTGTGTCTCTGTCTGTCCGTGTCTCTGTCTGTTTGACTGTCAGTCTGTCCATGCCTCTGTCTCTCTGTCTGTCTGTCCGTCTGTCTGTCTGTCTGTCTGTCTGTCTGTCTTTCTGTCTATCTGTCTGAGTCTTTTTCTGGGTGTCTGCTGTCTGTGTCTCTGTCTGTGTCTCTGTCTGTATGGGTCTCTCTCTGTCTGTGTCTCTGTCTGCCTGTCTATCTGTCTGTCTATCTCTTTTTCTGGGTATCTTTCCGTGTCTCTGCCTTTCTGGGTGTCTGTCTGTCCGTGTCTCTGTCTGTATGAGTGTCAATCTGTCCGTGCCTCTGTCTCTCTGTCTGTCGCTCTGTCTGCCTGGGTGTCTGTCTGTCTCTTTTTCTTCGTGTCTTTCTGTGTCTCTGCCTGTCTGGGTGTCTGTCTGTCCGTGTGTCTGTCTGTATGAGTGTCAGTCTGTCCGTGCCTCTGTCTGTTTGTCTGTCTCTCTGTCTGCCTGGGTGTCTGTCTGTCTCTTTTTCTGGGTGTCTGTCTGTCTGTCTGTCTGCCTGGGTGTCTGTCTTTGTCTCTGTCAGTCTGTCTGTCTGTCTGTCTGTCTGTCTGTGTCTTTGTCTGTCGTGTCTTTGTCTGTCCGTGTCTCTGTCTGTATGACTGTCAGTCTGTCCATGCCTCTGTCTCTCTGTCTGTCTGTCTGTCTGCCTGGGTGTCTGTGTCTGTCTGTCTGTCTGGGAGGGTGTCTGTCTGTCTGTCTGTCTGTCTGTCTTTCTTTTTCTTGGTGTTTTTCTGTGTCTCTGTCTGTCTCTCTGTCTGTCTGTATCTCTGTCTGTCCGTGTCTCTATCTGTATGACTGTCAGTCAGTCTGTCCATGCCTCTGTCTCTCTGTCTGCCTGGGTGTCTGTCTGTCTCGTTTTCTGGGTGTCTTTCCGTGTCTCTGCCTGTCTGGGTGTCTGTCTGTGTCTCTGTCTGTTTACCTGTGTCTCAGTCTGTCTGTCTGTATGTCTGTGTCTCTGTCTGTCCGTGTCTCTGTTTGTATGACTGTCAGTCTGTCCATGCCTCTGTCTGTCTGTCTGTCTGTCTGTCTGTCTGTCTGCCTGGGTGTCTGTGCCTGTGTCTGTCTGTCTGTCTGTCTGTCTGTCTGTCTGTCTGTCTGGGACGGTGTCTGTCTGTCTGTCTGTCTGTCTGTCTGTCTGTCTTTCTTTTTCTTGGTGTTTTTCTGTGTCTCTGTCTGTCTCTCTGTTTGTCTATCTGTCTGTGTCTCTGTCAGTCTGTCTGTCTATCTGTGTCTCTGTCTGTATGACTGTCAGTCTGTCCATGCCTCTGTCTCTCTGTCTATCTGTCTGCCTGGGTGTCTATCGGTCTGTCTATCTGTGTCTCTGTCTGCTGGGTGTCTTTCCGTGTCTCTGTCTTTCTGTGTCTTTTTCTGGGTTTCTGTCTGTGTCTCTGTCTACATGTGTTTCTGTCTATCTAGGTGTTTGTCTGTCTGTCTGTCCGTCTGTGTCTCTTTCTGGGTGTCTGTCTTTCTGTATGTCTCTGTGTCTCTGTCTGGGTGTCAGTCTGTCCGTGTGTCTGTCTGTCTGTCTGTCTGTGTCTTTGTCTGGGTTTCTGTCTGTGTGTCTGTCTACATGCGTTTCTGTCTGTTTCTCTGTGTCTCTGTCTGTCTGGGTGTTTGTCTGTTTCTCTGTCTGTCAGTCTGTCCGTGTCTCTGTCTGTCTATCTGTCTGTGTCTTTTTCTGGGTGTCTTTCCGTGTCTCTGTCTGTCTGGGTGTCTGTCTGTCCATGTCTCTGTCTATCTAGGTCTCTCTCTGTCTGTGTCTCTGTCTGCCTGTCTATCTGTCTGTCTATCTCTTTTTCTGGGTATCTTTCCGTGTCTCTGCCTTTCTGGGTGTCTGTCTGTCTGTGTCTCTGTCTGCCTGGGTGTCTGTCTGTCTCTTTTTCTTCGTGTCTTTCTGTGTCTCTGCCTGTCTGGGTGTCTGTCTGTCCGTGTGTCTGTCTGTATGAGTGTCAGTCTGTCCGTGCCTCTGTCTGTTTGTCTGTCTCTCTGTCTGCCTGGGTGTCTGTCTGTCTCTTTTTCTGGGTGTCTGTCTGTGTCTCTGCCTGCCTGGGTGTCTGTCTTTGTCTCTGTCAGTCTGTCTGTCTGTCTGTCTGTCTGTGTCTGTGTCTGTCCGTGTCTCTGTCTGTATGACTGTCAGTCTGTCCATGCCTCTGTCTCTCTGTCTGTCTGTCTCTCTGTCTGCCTGGGTGTCTGTCTGTCTCGTTTTCTGGGTGTCTTTCCGTGTCTCTGCCTGTCTGGGTGTCTGTCTGTGTCTCTGTCTGTTTACCTGTGTCTCAGTCAGTCTGTCTGTCTGTCTGTCTGTCTGTCTGGTGTCTCTGTCTCTGTCAGTCTGTCTCTGTCTGTGTCTCTGTCTGTCCGTGTCTCTGTCTGTATGACTGTCAGTCTGTCCATGCCTCTGTCTCTCTGTCTGTCTGTCTGTCTGCCTGGGTGTCTGTGTCTGTCTGTCTGTCTGGGAGGGTGTCTGTCTGTCTGTCTGTCTGTTCTTGTGTTTTTCTTTGTCTCTGTCGTGTCTGTCGTCTGTCTATCTGTCTGTCTACCTGTCTGTGTCTCTGTCAGTCTGTCTGTCCATCTGTGCTCTGTCTGTCCGTGTCTCTATCTGTATGACTGTCAGTCAGTCTGTCCATGCCTCTGTCTCTCTGTCTGCCTGGGTGTCTGTCTGTCTCGTTTTCTGGGTGTCTTTCCGTGTCTCTGCCTGTCTGGGTGTCTGTCTGTGTCTCTGTCTGTTTACCTGTGTCTCAGTCTGTCTGTCTGTATGTCTGTGTCTCTGTCTGTCCGTGTCTCTGTTTGTATGACTGTCAGTCTGTCCATGCCTCTGTCTGTCTGTCTGTCTGTCTGTCTGCCTGGGTGTCTGTGCCTGTGTCTGTCTGTCTGTCTGTCTGTCTGTCTGTCTGTCTGTCTGGGACGGTGTCTGTCTGTCTGTCTCTCTGTCTGTCTTTCTTTTTCTTGGTGTTTTTCTGTGTCTCTGTCTGTCTCTCTGTTTGTCTATCTGTCTGTGTCTCTGTCAGTCTGTCTGTCTGTCTGTCTATCTGTGTCTCTGTCTGTATGACTGTCAGTCTGTCCATGCCTCTGTCTCTCTGTCTATCTGTCTGCCTGGGTGTCTATCTGTCTGTCTATCTGTGTCTCTGTCTGCTGGGTGTCTTTCCGTGTCTCTGTCTTTCTGTGTCTTTTTCTGGGTTTCTGTCTGTGTCTCTGTCTACATGTGTTTCTGTCTATCTAGGTGTTTGTCTGTCTGTCTGTCCGTCTGTGTCTCTTTCTGGGTGTCTGTCTTTCTGTATGTCCGTGTCTCTGTCTGGGTGTCAGTCTGTCCGTGTGTCTGTCTGTCTGTCTGTCTGTGTCTTTTTCTGGGTTTCTGTCTGTGTGTCTGTCTACATGCGTTTCTGTCTGTTTCTCTGTGTCTCTGTCTACCTGGGTGTTTGTCTGTTTCTCTGTCTGTCAGTCTGTCCGTGTCTCTGTCTATCTATCTGTGTGTGTCTTTTTCTGGGTGTCTTTCCGTGTCTCTGTCTGTCTGGGTGTCTGTCTGTCCATGTCTCTGTCTATCTAGGTGTCAGTCTGTCTGTGTCTCTATCTGTCTATCTGTCTGTCTGTTTGTCTGTCTGTGTCTTTTTCTGGGTGTCTTTCCATATGTCTGTCTGTTAGTCTGTCCGTGTCTCTGTCTGTCTGTCTATCTATCTGTGTGTGTCTTTTTCTGATAGTCTTTCCGTGTCTCTGTCTGTCTGTGTCTCTATCTGTCTATCTGTCTGTCTGTTTGTCTGTCTGTGTCTTTTCCTGGGTGTCTTTCCGTGTCTGTGTCTGTCTGGGTGTTTCTGTCCGTGTCTCTGTCTGTCTGGGTGTCAGTCTGTCTGTGTCTTTGTTCGTCTTTCTGTGTCTCTGTCTGTCTGTCTGTTTGTTTCCATTTATTGGTGTCTCTCTGTGTCTCTGTCTCCCTGGGTGTCTGTCTGTTTCTCTGTTTCTCTGTCTGTCAGTCTGTCTGTGTCTCTGTCTGTCTGTTTGTCTATCTGTCTGTTTCTCTGTCTGTCAGTCTGTCTGTTTCTCTGTCTGTCAGTCTGTCTGCGTCTCTGTCTGTCTGTGTCTTTTTCTGGGTGTCTGTGTCTCTAGCTGTCTGGGTGTCTGTCTGTCCGTGTCTCTGTCTATCTAGGTGTCAGTCTGTCCGTGTCTCTGTCTGTCTGTCTGTATGTCTTTCTGTCTATCTGTCTGAGTCTTTGCCTTTCTGGGTGTCTGCTGTCTGTGTCTCTGTATGTGTCTCTGTCTGTATGGGTCTCTCTCTGTCTGTGTCTCTGTCTGCCTGTCTATCTGTCTGTCTCTCTTTTTCTGGGTATCTTTCCGTGTCTCTGCCTTTCTGGGTGTCTGTCTGTCCGTGTCTCTGTCTGTATGAGTGTCAATCTGTCCATGCCTCTGTCTCTCTGTCTGTCTGTCTCTCTGTCTGCCTGGGTGTCTGTCTGTTTCTCTGTCTGTCAGTCTGTCCGTGTCTCTGTCTGTCTTGTGTCTTTTTCTGGGTGTCTTTCTGTGTCTCTGGCTGTCTGGGTGTCTGCCTGTCCGTGTCTCTGTCTGTCTATCTGTCTGTCTGTGTCTTTTTCTTCGTGTCTTTCCGTGTCTCTGCCTCTCTGGGTGTCTTTCTGTCCGTGTGTCTGTCTGTATGAGTATCAGTCTGTCCGTGCCTCTGTCTGTTTGTCTGTCTCTCTGTCTGCCTGGGTGTCTGTCTGTCTCTTTCTTTTTCTGGGTGTCTGTCTGTGTCTCTGTCTGTCTTGGTGTCTGTCTGTGTCTCTGTCAGTCTGTCTGTCTGTCTGTCTGTGTCTTTGTCTGTCCGTGTCTCTGTCTGTATGACTGTCAGTCTGTCCATGCCTCTGTCTCTCTGTCTGTCTGTCTCTCTGTCTGCCTGGTTGTCTGTCTGTCTCATTTTCTGGGTGTCTTTCCGTGTCTCTGCCTGTCTGGGTGTCTGTCTGTGTCTCTGTCTGTTTACCTGTGTCTCTGTCTGTCTGTCTGTCTGTCTGTCTGTCTTCTTTTCTTGGTGTTTTTCTGTGTCTGTCTGTCTGTCTCTCTGTTTGTCTATCTGTCTGTGTCTCTGTCTGTCTGTCTGTCTGTCTGTGTCTCTGTCTGTATGACTGTCAGTCTGTCCATGCCTCTGTCTCTCTGTCTATCTGTCTGCCTGGTGTCTATCTGTCTGTCTATCTGTGTCTCTGTCCTGGGTGTCTTTCCGTGTCTCTGTCTTTCTGTCTGGGTGTCTGTCTGTGTCTCTGTCTTACTGTTTCTGTCTATCTGCTTCTGTCTGTCTGTCTGTCCGTCTTGTCTCTTTCTGGTGTCTGTCTTTCTGTCTGTCCGTGTCTCTGTCTGGGTGTCAGTCTGTCCGTGTCTCTGTCTGTCTGTCTGTCTGTCTGTCTGCCTGGGTGTCTGTGTCTGTCTGTCTGTCTGTCTGGGGTGTCTGTCTGTCTGTCTGTCTGTCTGTCTATCTTTTTCTGGGTGTTTGTCTGTGTCTCTGTCTGTCTGTCTGTCTGTCTGTCTGTCTATCTGTCTGTCTATCTGTCTGTGTGTCTGTCAGTGTGTCTGTCCATCTGTGTCTCTGTCTGTCCGTGTCTCTGTCTGTATGACTGTCAGTCTGTCTGTCCATGCTGTCTGTCTCTCTGTCTGCCTGGGTGTCTGTCTGTCTCGTTTTCTGGGTGTCTTTCCGTGTCTCTGCCTGTCTGGGTGTCTGTCTGTGTCTCTGTCTGTTTACCTGTGTCTCAGTCTGTCTGTCTGTATGTCTGTGTCTCTGTCTGTCCGTGTCTCTGTTCTGTCTGTATGACTGTCAGTCTGTCCATGCCTCTGTCTGTCTGTCTGTCTGTCTGTCTGTCTGTCTGCCTGGGTGTCTGTGCCTGTGTCTGTCTGTCTGTCTGTCTGTCTGGGTCGGTGTCTGTCTGTCTGTCTCTCTGTCTGTCTGTCTTTTTTTCTTGGTGTTTTTCTGTGTCTCTGTCTGTCTCTCTGTTTGTCTATCTGTCTGTGTCTCTGTCAGTCTGTCTGTCTATCTGTGTCTCTGTCTGTATGACTGTCAGTCTGTCCATGCCTCTGTCTCTCTGTCTATCTGTCTGCCTGGGTGTCTATCTGTCTGTCTATCTGTGTCTCTGTCTGCTGGGTGTCTTTCCGTGTCTCTGTCTTTCTGTGTCTTTTTCTGGGTTTCTGTCTGTGTCTCTGTCTACATGTGTTTCTGTCTATCTAGGTGTTTGTCTGTCTGTCTGTCCGTCTGTGTCTCTTTCTGGGTGTCTGTCTTTCTGTATGTCCGTGTCTCTGTCTGGGTGTCAGTCTGTCCGTGTGTCTGTCTGTCTGTCTGTCTGTCTGTCTCTTTTCTGGGTTTCTGTCTGTGTGTCTGTCTACATGCGTTTCTGTCTGTTTCTCTGTGTCTCTGTCTACCTGGGTGTTTGTCTGTTTCTCTGTCTGTCAGTCTGTCCGTGTCTCTGTCTATCTATCTGTGTGTGTCTTTTTCTGGGTGTCTTTCCGTGTCTCTGTCTGTCTGGGTGTCTGTCTGTCCATGTCTCTGTCTATCTAGGTGTCAGTCTGTCTGTGTCTCTATCTGTCTATCTGTCTGTCTGTTTGTCTGTCTGTGTCTTTTTCTGGGTGTCTTTCCATATGTCTGTCTGTTAGTCTGTCCGTGTCTCTGTCTGTCTGTCTATCTATCTGTGTGTGTCTTTTTCTGATAGTCTTTCCGTGTCTCTGTCTGTCTGTGTCTCTATCTGTCTATCTGTCTGTCTGTTTGTCTGTCTGTGTCTTTTCCTGGGTGTCTTTCCGTGTCTGTGTCTGTCTGGGTGTTTCTGTCCGTGTCTCTGTCTGTCTGGGTGTCAGTCTGTCTGTGTCTTTGTTCGTCTTTCTGTGTCTCTGTCTGTCTGTCTGTTTGTTTCCATTTATTGGTGTCTCTCTGTGTCTCTGTCTCCCTGGGTGTCTGTCTGTTTCTCTGTGTCTCTGTCTGTCTGTCTGTCTGTGTCTTTGTCTGTCCGTGTCTCTGTCTGTATCTGACTGTCAGTCTGTCCAGTTGCCTCTGTCTCTCTGTCTGCCTGGTCTGTCTGTCTGTCTCATTTTCTGGGTGTCTTTCCGTGTCTCTGCCTGTCTGGGTGTCTGTCTGTGTCTCTGTCTGTTTACCTGTGTCTCAGTCAGTCTGTCTGTCTGTCTGTGTCTCTGTCTGTCCGTGTCTCTGTCTGTTTGACTGTCAGTCTGTCCATGCCTCTGTCTCTCTGTCTGTCTGTCTGTCTGTCTGTCTGTCTGCTTCTATCTGTCTGAGTCTTTTTCTGGGTGTCTGCTGTCTGTGTCTCTGTCTGTAGGTCTCTGTCTGTCTGTTCTCTGTCTGTCTCTCTCTGTCTGCCTGGGTCTCTGTCTGTTCCTGTCTATCTGTCTGTCTATCGTCTTCTTTTTCTGGGTGTCTTTCTGTGTCTCTGCCTTTCTGGGTGTCTGTCTGTCCGTGTCTCTGTCTGCCTGGGTGTCTGTCTGTCTCTTTTTCTTCGTGTCTTTCTGTGTCTCTGCCTGTCTGGGTGTCTGTCTGTCCGTGTGTCTGTCTGTATGAGTGTCAGTCTGTCCGTGCCTCTGTCTGTTTGTCTGTCTCTCTGTCTGCCTGGGTGTCTGTCTGTCTCTTTTTTTCTGGGTGTCTGTCTGTGTCTCTGTCTGCCTGGGTGTCTGTCTTTGTCTCTGTCAGTCTGTCTGTCTGTCTGTCTGTCTGTGTCTTTGTCTGTCCGTGTCTCTGTCTGTATGACTGTCAGTCTGTCCATGCCTCTGTCTCTCTGTCTGTCTGTCTCTCTGTCTGCCTGGGTGTCTGTCTGTCTCGTTTTCTGGGTGTCTTTCCGTGTCTCTGCCTGTCTGGGTGTCTGTCTGTGTCTCTGTCTGTTTACCTGTGTCTCAGTCAGTCTGTCTGTCTGTCTGTCTGTCTGTCTGTCTGGTGTCTCTGTCTCTGTCAGTCTGTCTGTCTGTCTGTGTCTCTGTCTGTCCGTGTCTCTGTCTGTATGACTGTCAGTCTGTCCATGCCTCTGTCTCTCTGTCTGTCTGTCTGTCTGCCTGGGTGTCTGTGTCTGTCTGTCTGTCTGGGAGGGTGTCTGTCTGTCTGTCTGTCTGTCTGTCTTTCTTTTTCTTGGTGTTTTTCTGTGTCTCTGTCTGTCTCTCTGTCTGTCTGTCTGTCTATCTGTCTGTCTATCTGTCTGTGTCTCTGTCAGTCTGTCTGTCCATCTGTATCTCTGTCTGTCCGTGTCTCTATCTGTATGACTGTCAGTCAGTCTGTCCATGCCTCTGTCTCTCTGTCTGCCTGGGTGTCTGTCTGTCTCGTTTTCTGGGTGTCTTTCCGTGTCTCTGCCTGTCTGGGTGTCTGTCTGTGTCTCTGTCTGTTTACCTGTGTCTCAGTCTGTCTGTCTGTATGTCTGTGTCTCTGTCTGTCCGTGTCTCTGTTTGTATGACTGTCAGTCTGTCCATGCCTCTGTCTGTCTGTCTGTCTGTCTGTCTGTCTGTCTGTCTGTCTGCCTGGGTGTCTGTGCCTGTGTCTGTCTGTCTGTCTGTCTGTCTGTCTCTCTGTCTGCCTGGGTGTCTGTCTGTCTCGTTTTCTGGGTGTCTTTCCGTGTTTCTGCCTGTCTGGGTGTCTGTCTGTGTCTCTGTCTGTTTACCTGTGTCTCAGTCAGTCTGTCTGTCTGTCTGTCTGGTGTCTCTGTCTCTGTCAGTCTGTCTCTCTGTCTGTGTCTCTGTCTGTCCGTGTCTCTGTCTGTATGACTGTCAGTCTGTCCATGCCTCTGTCTCTCTGTCTGTCTGTCTGTCTGCCTGGGTGTCTGTGTCTGTCTGTCTGTCTGGGAGGGTGTCTGTCTCTCTGTCTTTCTTTTTCTTGGTGTTTTTCTGTGTCTCTGTCTGTCTGTCTGTCTGTCTGTCTATCTGTCTGTCTACCTGTCTGTGTCTCTGTCAGTCTGTCTGTCCATCTGTGTCTCTGTCTGTCCGTGTCTCTATCTGTATGACTGTCAGTCAGTCTGTCCATGCCTCTGTCTCTCTGTCTGCCTGGGTGTCTGTCTGTCTCGTTTTCTGGGTGTCTTTCCGTGTCTCTGCCTGTCTGGGTGTCTGTCTGTGTCTCTGTCTGTTTACCTGTGTCTCAGTCTGTCTGTCTGTATGTCTGTGTCTCTGTCTGTCCGTGTCTCTGTTTGTATGACTGTCAGTCTGTCCATGCCTCTGTCTGTCTGTCTGTCTGTCTGGGTGTCTGTGTCTGTGTCTGTCTGTCTGTCTGTCTGTCTGTCTGTCTGGGACGGTGTCTGTCTGTCTGTCTCTCTGTCTGTCTTTCTTTTTCTTGGTGTTTTTCTGTGTCTCTGTCTGTCTCTCTGTTTGTCTATCTGTCTGTGTCTCTGTCAGTCTGTCTGTCTGTCTGTCTATCTGTGTCTCTGTCTGTATGACTGTCAGTCTGTCCATGCCTCTGTCTCTCTGTCTATCTGTCTGCCTGGGTGTCTATCTGTCTGTCTATCTGTGTCTCTGTCTGCTGGGTGTCTTTCCGTGTCTCTGTCTTTCTGTGTCTTTTTCTGGGTTTCTTTCTGTGTCTCTGTCTACATGTGTTTCTGTCTATCTAGGTGTTTGTCTGTCTGTCTGTCCGTCTGTGTCTCTTTCTGGGTGTCTGTCTTTCTGTATGTCCGTGTCTCTGTCTGGGTGTCAGTCTGTCCGTGTGTCTGTCTGTCTGTCTGTCTGTGTCTTTCTGCCTGTCTGTCTTTTCTCTGGGTTTCTGTCTGTTTTTGTGTCTCTGTCTACCTGCGTGTTTGTCTGTTTCTCTGTCTGTCAGTCTGTCCGTGTCTCTGTCTATCTATCTGTGTGTGTCTTTTTCTGGGTGTCTTTCCGTGTCTTTGTCTGTCTGGGTGTCTGTCTGTCCATGTCTCTGTCTATCTAGGTGTCAGTCTGTCTGTGTCTCTATCTGTCTATCTGTCTGTCTGTCTGTCTGTCTGTCTGTGTCTTTTTCTGGGTGTCTTTCCATATGTCTGTCTGTTAGTCTGTCCGTGTCTCTGTCTGTCTATCTATCTGTGTGTGTCTTTTTCTGATAGTCTTTCCGTGTCTCTGTCTGTCTGTGTCTCTATCTGTCTATCTGTCTGTCTGTTTGTCTGTCTGTGTCTTTTCCTGGGTGTCTTTCCGGTCTGTGTCTGTCTGGGTGTTTCTGTCCGTGTCTCTGTCTGTCTGGGTGTCAGTCTGTCTGTGTCTTTGTTCGTCTCTCTGTGTCTCTGTCTGTCTGTCTGTTTGTTTCCATTTATTGGTGTCTCTCTGTGTCTCTGTCTCCCTGGGTGTCTGTCTGTTTCTCTGTTTCTCTGTCTGTCAGTCTGTCTCTGTCTCTGTCTGTCTGTTTGTCTATCTGTCTGTTTCTCTGTCTGTCAGTCTGTCTGTTTCTCTGTCTGTCAGTCTGTCTGCGTCTCTGTCTGTCTGTGTCTTTTTCTGGGTGTCTGTGTCTCTAGCTGTCTGGGTGTCTGTCTGTCCGTGTCTCTGTCTATCTAGGTGTCAGTCTGTCCGTGTCTCTGTCTGTCTGTCTGTCTGTCTTTCTGTCTCTTTTCTGGGTATCTTTCCGAGTCTCTGCCTTTCTGGGTGTCTGCTGTCTGTGTCTCTGTATGTGTCTCTGTCTGTATGGGTCTCTCTCTGTCTGTGTCTCTGTCTGCCTGTCTATCTGTCTGTCTGTCTCTTTTTCTGGGTATCTTTCCGTGTCTCTGCCTTTCTGGGTGTCTGTCTGTCCGTGTCTCTGTCTGTATGAGTGTCAATCTGTCCATGCCTCTGTCTCTCTGTCTGTCTGTCTCTCTGTCTGCCTGGGTGTCTGTCTGTTTCTCTGTCTGTCAGTCTGTCCGTGTCTCTGTCTGTCTATCTGTCTGTCTGTGTCTTTTTCTGGGTGTCTTTCTGTGTCTCTGGCTGTCTGGGTGTCTGCCTGTCCGTGTCTCTGTCTGTCTATCTGTCTGTCTGTGTCTTTTTCTTCGTGTCTTTCCGTGTCTCTGCCTCTCTGGGTGTCTTTCTGTCCGTGTGTCTGTCTGTATGAGTATCAGTCTGTCCGTGCCTCTGTCTGTTTGTCTGTCTCTCTGTCTGCCTGGGTGTCTGTCTGTCTCTTTCTTTTTCTGGGTGTCTGTCTGTGTCTCTGTCTGTCTTGGTGTCTGTCTGTGTCTCTGTCAGTCTGTCTGTCTGTGTCTTTGTCTGTCCGTGTCTCTGTCTGTATGACTGTCAGTCTGTCCATGCCTCTGTCTCTCTGTCTGTCCCTGTGCCTGGTTGTCTGTCTGTCTCATTTTCTGGGTGTCTTTCCGTGTCTCTGCCTGTCTGGGTGTCTGTCTGTGTCTCTGTCTGTTTACCTGTGTCTCAGTCAGTCTGTCTGTCTGTCTGTGTCTCTGTCTGTCCGTGTCTCTGTCTGTTTGACTGTCAGTCTGTCCATGCCTCTGTCTCTCTGTCTGTCTGTCTGTCTTTCTGTCTTTCTGTCTATCTGTCTGAGTCTTTTTCTGGGTGTCTGCTGTCTGTGTCTCTGTCTGTGTCTCTGTCTGTATGGGTCTCTCTCTGTCTGTGTCTCTGTCTGCCTGTCTATCTGTCTGTCTATCTCTTTTTCTGGGTATCTTTCCGTGTCTCTGCCTTTCTGGGTGTCTGTCTGTCCGTGTCTCTGTCTGTATGAGTGTCAGTCTGTCCGTGCCTCTGTCTCTCTGTCTGTCGCTCTGTCTGCCTGGGTGTCTGTCTGTCTCTTTTTCTTCGTGTCTTTCTGTGTCTCTGCCTGTCTGGGTGTCTGTCTGTCCGTGTGTCTGTCTGTATGAGTGTCAGTCTGTCCGTGCCTCTGTCTGTTTGTCTGTCTCTCTGTCTGCCTGGGTGTCTGTCTGTCTCTTTTTCTGGGTGTCTGTCTGTGTCTCTGCCTGCCTGGGTGTCTGTCTTTGTCTCTGTCAGTCTGTCTGTCTGTCTGTCTGTCTGTGTCTTTGTCTGTCCGTGTCTCTGTCTGTATGACTGTCAGTCTGTCCATGCCTCTGTCTCTCTGTCTTCTGTCTCTCTGTCTGCCTGGGTGTCTGTCTGTCTCGTTTTCTGGGTGTCTTTCCGTGTCTCTGCCTGTCTGGGTGTCTGTCTGTGTCTCTGTCTGTTTACCTGTGTCTCAGTCAGTCTGTCTGTCTGTCTGTCTGTCTGTCTGGTGTCTCTGTCTCTGTCAGTCTGTCTGTCTGTCTGTGTCTCTGTCTGTCCGTGTCTCTGTCTGTATGACTGTCAGTCTGTCCATGCCTCTGTCTCTCTGTCTGTCTGTCTGTCTGCCTGGGTGTCTGTGTCTGTCTGTCTGTCTGTCTGGGAGGGTGTCTGTCTGTCTGTCTGTCTGTCTGTCTTTCTTTTTCTTGGTGTTTTTCTGTGTCTCTGTCTGTCTCTCTGTCTGTCTGTCTGTCTATCTGTCTGTCTATCTGTCTGTGTCTCTGTCAGTCTGTCTGTCCATCTGTATCTCTGTCTGTCCGTGTCTCTATCTGTATGACTGTCAGTCAGTCTGTCCATGCCTCTGTCTCTCTGTCTGCCTGGGTGTCTGTCTGTCTCGTTTTCTGGGTGTCTTTCCGTGTCTCTGCCTGTCTGGGTGTCTGTCTGTGTCTCTGTCTGTTTACCTGTGTCTCAGTCTGTCTGTCTGTATGTCTGTGTCTCTGTCTGTCCGTGTCTCTGTTTGTATGACTGTCAGTCTGTCCATGCCTCTGTCTGTCTGTCTGTCTGTCTGTCTGTCTGTCTGCCTGGGTGTCTGTGCCTGTGTCTGTCTGTCTGTCTGTCTGTCTGTCTGTCTGGGACGGTGTCTGTCTGTCTGTCTCTCTGTCTGTCTTTCTTTTTCTTGGTGTTTTTCTGTGTCTCTGTCTGTCTCTCTGTTTGTCTATCTGTCTGTGTCTCTGTCAGTCTGTCTGTCTATCTGTGTCTCTGTCTGTATGACTGTCAGTCTGTCCATGCCTCTGTCTCTCTGTCTATCTGTCTGCCTGGGTGTCTATCTGTCTGTCTATCTGTGTCTCTGTCTGCTGGGTGTCTTTCCGTGTCTCTGTCTTTCTGTGTCTTTTTCTGGGTTTCTGTCTGTGTCTCTGTCTACATGTGTTTCTGTCTATCTAGGTGTTTGTCTGTCTGTCTGTCCGTCTGTGTCTCTTTCTGGGTGTCTGTCTTTCTGTATGTCCGTGTCTCTGTCTGGGTGTCAGTCTGTCCGTGTGTCTGTCTGTCTGTCTGTCTGTGTCTTTTTCTGGGTTTCTGTCTGTGTGTCTGTCTACATGCGTTTCTGTCTGTTTCTCTGTGTCTCTGTCTACCTGGGTGTTTGTCTGTTTCTCTGTCTGTCAGTCTGTCCGTGTCTCTGTCTATCTATCTGTGTGTGTCTTTTTCTGGGTGTCTTTCCGTGTCTCTGTCTGTCTGGGTGTCTGTCTGTCCATGTCTCTGTCTATCTAGGTGTCAGTCTGTCTGTGTCTCTATCTGTCTATCTGTCTGTCTGTTTGTCTGTCTGTGTCTTTTTCTGGGTGTCTTTCCATATGTCTGTCTGTTAGTCTGTCCGTGTCTCTGTCTGTCTGTCTATCTATCTGTGTGTGTCTTTTTCTGATAGTCTTTCCGTGTCTCTGTCTGTCTGTGTCTCTATCTGTCTATCTGTCTGTCTGTTTGTCTGTCTGTGTCTTTTCCTGGGTGTCTTTCCGTGTCTGTGTCTGTCTGGGTGTTTCTGTCCGTGTCTCTGTCTGTCTGGGTGTCAGTCTGTCTGTGTCTTTGTTCGTCTTTCTGTGTCTCTGTCTGTCTGTCTGTTTGTTTCCATTTATTGGTGTCTCTCTGTGTCTCTGTCTCCCTGGGTGTCTGTCTGTTTCTCTGTGTCTCTGTCAGTCTGTCTGTCTGTGTCTTTGTCTGTCCGTTTGTCTGTCTGTATGACTGTCAGTCTGTCCATGCCTCTGTCTCTCTGTCTGCCTGGTTGTCTGTCTGTCTCATTTTCTGGGTGTCTTTCCGTGTCTCTGCCTGTCTGGGTGTCTGTCTGTGTCTCTGTCTGTTTACCTGTGTCTCAGTCAGTCTGTCTGTCTGTCTGTGTCTCTGTCTGTCCGTGTCTCTGTCTGTTTGACTGTCAGTCTGTCCATGCCTCTGTCTCTCTGTCTGTCTGTCTGTCTTTCTGTCTTTCTGTCTATCTGTCTGAGTCTTTTTCTGGGTGTCTGCTGTCTGTGTCTCTGTCTGTGTCTCTGTCTGTATGGGTCTCTCTCTGTCTGTGTCTCTGTCTGCCTGTCTATCTGTCTGTCTATCTCTTTTTCTGGGTATCTTTCCGTGTCTCTGCCTTTCTGGGTGTCTGTCTGTCCGTGTCTCTGTCTGCCTGGGTGTCTGTCTGTCTCTTTTTCTTCGTGTCTTTCTGTGTCTCTGCCTGTCTGGGTGTCTGTCTGTCCGTGTGTCTGTCTGTATGAGTGTCAGTCTGTCCGTGCCTCTGTCTGTTTGTCTGTCTCTCTGTCTGCCTGGGTGTCTGTCTGTCTCTTTTTCTGGGTGTCTGTCTGTGTCTCTGCCTGCCTGGGTGTCTGTCTTTGTCTCTGTCAGTCTGTCTGTCTGTCTGTCTGTCTGTGTCTTTGTCTGTCCGTGTCTCTGTCTGTCTGTATGACTGTCAGTCTGTCCATGCCTCTGTCTCTTCTGTCTCTCTGTCTGCCTGGGTGTCTGTCTGTCTCTTTTTTTCTGGGTGTCTTTCCGTGTCTCTGCCTGTCTGGGTGTCTGTCTGTGTCTCTGTCTGTTTACCTGTGTCTCAGTCAGTCTGTCTGTCTGTCTGTCTGTCTGTCTGGTGTCTCTGTCTCTGTCAGTCTGTCTGTCTGTCTGTGTCTCTGTCTGTCCGTGTCTCTGTCTGTATGACTGTCAGTCTGTCCATGCCTCTGTCTCTCTGTCTGTCTGTCTGTCTGCCTGGGTGTCTGTGTCTGTCTGTCTGTCTGGGAGGGTGTCTGTCTGTCTGTCTGTCTGTCTGTCTTTCTTTTTCTTGGTGTTTTTCTGTGTCTCTGTCTGTCTCTCTGTCTGTCTGTCTGTCTATCTGTCTGTCTATCTGTCTGTGTCTCTGTCAGTCTGTCTGTCCATCTGTATCTCTGTCTGTCCGTGTCTCTATCTGCCTGACTGTCAGTCAGTCTGTCCATGCCTCTGTCTCTCTGTCTGCCTGGGTGTCTGTCTGTCTCGTTTTCTGGGTGTCTTTCCGTGTCTCTGCCTGTCTGGGTGTCTGTCTGTGTCTCTGTCTGTTTACCTGTGTCTCAGTCAGTCTGTCTGTCTGTCTGTCTGTCCGTCTCTGTCTGTAGTCGTCCGTGCCTCTGTTTTTGTCTGTCTGTCAGTCTGTCCATGCCTCTGTCTGTCTGTCTGTCTGTCTGTCTGTCTGTCTGCCTGGGTGTCTGTGCCTGTGTCTGTCTGTCTGTCTGTCTGTCTGTCTGTCTGTCTGTCTGGGACGGTGTCTGTCTGTCTGTCTCTCTGTCTGTCTTTCTTTTTCTTGGTGTTTTTCTGTGTCTCTGTCTGTCTCTCTGTTTGTCTATCTGTCTGTGTCTCTGTCAGTCTGTCTGTCTATCTGTGTCTCTGTCTGTATGACTGTCAGTCTGTCCATGCCTCTGTCTCTCTGTCTATCTGTCTGCCTGGGTGTCTATCTGTCTGTCTATCTGTGTCTCTGTCTGCTGGGTGTCTTTCCGTGTCTCTGTCTTTCTGTGTCTTTTTCTGGGTTTCTGTCTGTGTCTCTGTCTACATGTGTTTCTGTCTATCTAGGTGTTTGTCTGTCTGTCTGTCCGTCTGTGTCTCTTTCTGGGTGTCTGTCTTTCTGTATGTCCGTGTCTCTGTCTGGGTGTCAGTCTGTCCGTGTGTCTGTCTGTCTGTCTGTCTGTGTCTTTTTCTGGGTTTCTGTCTGTGTGTCTGTCTACATGCGTTTCTGTCTGTTTCTCTGTGTCTCTGTCTACCTGGGTGTTTGTCTGTTTCTCTGTCTGTCAGTCTGTCCGTGTCTCTGTCTATCTATCTGTGTGTGTCTTTTTCTGGGTGTCTTTCCGTGTCTCTGTCTGTCTGGGTGTCTGTCTGTCCATGTCTCTGTCTATCTAGGTGTCAGTCTGTCTGTGTCTCTATCTGTCTATCTGTCTGTCTGTTTGTCTGTCTGTGTCTTTTTCTGGGTGTCTTTCCATATGTCTGTCTGTTAGTCTGTCCGTGTCTCTGTCTGTCTGTCTATCTATCTGTGTGTGTCTTTTTCTGATAGTCTTTCCGTGTCTCTGTCTGTCTGTGTCTCTATCTGTCTATCTGTCTGTCTGTTTGTCTGTCTGTGTCTTTTCCTGGGTGTCTTTCCGTGTCTGTGTCTGTCTGGGTGTTTCTGTCCGTGTCTCTGTCTGTCTGGGTGTCAGTCTGTCTGTGTCTTTGTTCGTCTTTCTGTGTCTCTGTCTGTCTGTCTGTTTGTTTCCATTTATTGGTGTCTCTCTGTGTCTCTGTCTCCCTGGGTGTCTGTCTGTTTCTCTGTTTCTCTGTCTGTCAGTCTGTCTGTGTCTCTGTCTGTCTGTTTGTCTATCTGTCTGTTTCTCTGTCTGTCAGTCTGTCTGTTTCTCTGTCTGTCAGTCTGTCTGCGTCTCTGTCTGTCTGTGTCTTTTTCTGGGTGTCTGTGTCTCTAGCTGTCTGGGTGTCTGTCTGTCCGTGTCTCTGTCTATCTAGGTGTCAGTCTGTCCGTGTCTCTGTCTGTCTGTCTGTATTTCTGTCTATCTGTCTGAGTCTTTTTCTGGGTGTCTGCTGTCTGTGTCTCTGTATGTGTCTCTGTCTGTATGGGTCTCTCTCTGTCTGTGTCTCTGTCTGCCTGTCTATCTGTCTGTCTCTTTTTCTGGGTATCTTTCCGTGTCTCTGCCTTTCTGGGTGTCTGTCTGTCCGTGTCTCTGTCTGTATGAGTGTCAATCTGTCCATGCCTCTGTCTCTCTGTCTGTCTGTCTCTCTGTCTGCCTGGGTGTCTGTCTGTTTCTCTGTCTGTCAGTCTGTCCGTGTCTCTGTCTGTCTGTGTCTTTTTCTGGGTGTCTTTCTGTGTCTCTGGCTGTCTGGGTGTCTGCCTGTCCGTGTCTCTGTCTGTCTATCTGTCTGTCTGTGTCTTTTTCTTCGTGTCTTTCCGCGTCTCTGCCTCTCTGGGTGTCTTTCTGTCCGTGTGTCTGTCTGTATGAGTATCAGTCTGTCCGTGCCTCTGTCTGTTTGTCTGTCTCTCTGTCTGCCTGGGTGTCTGTCTGTCTCTTTCTTTTTCTGGGTGTCTGTCTGTGTCTCTGTCTGTCTTGGTGTCTGTCTGTGTCTCTGTCAGTCTGTCTGTCTGTCTGTCTGTGTCTTTGTCTGTCCGTGTCTCTGTCTGTATGACTGTCAGTCTGTCCATGCCTCTGTCTCTCTGTCTGTCTGTCTCTCTGTCTGCCTGGTTGTCTGTCTGTCTCATTTTCTGGGTGTCTTTCCGTGTCTCTGCCTGTCTGGGTGTCTGTCTGTGTCTCTGTCTGTTTACCTGTGTCTAGTCATCTGTCTGTCTGTCTTAGTCTGCTCTGTCTCTGTCATCTGTCTTTGTGTCTGTCTGTGACTCGTCTGTCCATGCCTCTGTCTTTCTGTCTGTCTGTGTGTCTGTCCATGCTCTGTCTGTCTGTCTGTCTGTCTGTTTTGGGTTGTCTTTTTTTCTTTTTCTTGGTGTTTTTCTGTGTCTCTGTCTGTCTCTCTGTTTGTCTATCTGTCTGTGTCTCTGTCAATCTGTCTTCTATCTCTGTCTGTATGACTGTCAGTCTGTCCATGCCTCTGTCTCTCTGTCTATCTGTCTGCCTGGGTGTCTATCTGTCTGTCTATCTGTGTCTCTGTCTGCTGGGTGTCTTTCCGTGTCTCTGTCTTTCTGTGTCTTTTTCTGGGTTTCTGTCTGTGTCTCTGTCTACATGTGTTTCTGTCTATCTAGGTGTTTGTCTGTCTGTCTGTCCGTCTGTGTCTCTTTCTGGGTGTCTGTCTTTCTGTATGTCCGTGTCTCTGTCTGGGTGTCAGTCTGTCCGTGTGTCTGTCTGTCTGTCTGTCTGTGTCTTTTTCTGGGTTTCTGTCTGTGTGTCTGTCTACATGCGTTTCTGTCTGTTTCTCTGTGTCTCTGTCTACCTGGGTGTTTGTCTGTTTCTCTGTCTGTCAGTCTGTCCGTGTCTCTGTCTATCTATCTGTGTGTGTCTTTTCCTGGGTGTCTTTCCGTGTCTCTGTCTGTCTGGGTGTCTGTCTGTCCATGTCTCTGTCTATCTAGGTGTCAGTCTGTCTGTGTCTCTATCTGTCTATCTGTCTGTCTGTTTGTCTGTCTGTGTCTTTTTCTGGGTGTCTTTCCATATGTCTGTCTGTTAGTCTGTCCGTGTCTCTATCTGTCTGTCTATCTATCTGTGTGTGTCTTTTTCTGATAGTCTTTCCGTGTCTCTGTCTGTCTGTGTCTCTATCTGTCTATCTGTCTGTCTGTTTGTCTGTCTGTGTCTTTTCCTGGGTGTCTTTCCGTGTCTGTGTCTGTCTGGGTGTTTCTGTCCGTGTCTCTGTCTGTCTGGGTGTCAGTCTGTCTGTGTCTTTGTTCGTCTTTCTGTGTCTCTGTCTGTCTGTCTGTTTGTTTCCATTTATTGGTGTCTCTCTGTGTCTCTGTCTCCCTGGGTGTCTGTCTGTTTCTCTGTTTCTCTGTCTGTCAGTCTGTCTGTGTCTCTGTCTGTCTGTTTGTCTATCTGTCTGTTTCTCTGTCTGTCAGTCTGTCTGTTTCTCTGTCTGTCAGTCTGTCTGCGTCTCTGTCTGTCTGTGTCTTTTTCTGGGTGTCTGTGTCTCTAGCTGTCTGGGTGTCTGTCTGTCCGTGTCTCTGTCTATCTAGGTGTCAGTCTGTCCGTGTCTCTGTCTGTATTCTGTATTTCTGTCTATCTGTCTGAGTCTTTTTCTGGGTGTCTGCTGTCTGTGTCTCTGTATGTGTCTCTGTCTGTATGGGTCTCTCTCTGTCTGTGTCTCTGTCTGCCTGTCTATCTGTCTGTCTCTTTTTCTGGGTATCTTTCCGTGTCTCTGCCTTTCTGGGTGTCTGTCTGTCCGTGTCTCTGTCTGTATGAGTGTCAATCTGTCCATGCCTCTGTCTCTCTGTCTGTCTGTCTCTCTGTCTGCCTGGGTGTCTGTCTGTTTCTCTGTCTGTCAGTCTGTCCGTGTCTCTGTCTGTCTGTGTCTTTTTCTGGGTGTCTTTCTGTGTCTCTGGCTGTCTGGGTGTCTGCCTGTCCGTGTCTCTGTCTGTCTATCTGTCTGTCTGTGTCTTTTTCTTCGTGTCTTTCCGCGTCTCTGCCTCTCTGGGTGTCTTTCTGTCCGTGTGTCTGTCTGTATGAGTATCAGTCTGTCCGTGCCTCTGTCTGTTTGTCTGTCTCTCTGTCTGCCTGGGTGTCTGTCTGTCTCTTTCTTTTTCTGGGTGTCTGTCTGTGTCTCTGTCTGTCTTGGTGTCTGTCTGTGTCTCTGTCAGTCTGTCTGTCTGTCTGTCTGTGTCTTTGTCTGTCCGTGTCTCTGTCTGTATGACTGTCAGTCTGTCCATGCCTCTGTCTCTCTGTCTGTCTGTCTCTCTGTCTGCCTGGTTGTCTGTCTGTCTCATTTTCTGGGTGTCTTTCCGTGTCTCTGCCTGTCTGGGTGTCTGTCTGTGTCTCTGTCTGTTTACCTGTGTCTCAGTCAGTCTGTCTGTCTGTCTGTGTCTCTGTCTGTCCGTGTCTCTGTCTGTTTGACTGTCAGTCTGTCCATGCCTCTGTCTCTCTGTCTATCTGTCCGTCTGTCTGTCTGTCTGTCTGTCTTTCTGTCTATCTGTCTGAGTCTTTTTCTGGGTGTCTGCTGTCTGTGTCTCTGTCTGTATGGGTCTCTCTCAGTCTGTGTCTCTGTCTGCCTGTCTATCTGTCTGTCTATCTCTTTTTCTGGGTATCTTTCCGTGTCTCTGCCTTTCTGGGTGTCTGTCTGTCCGTGTCTCTGTCTGTATGAGTGTCAATCTGTCCGTGCCTCTGTCTCTCTGTCTGTCGGTCTGTCTGTCTGTCGCTCTGTCTGCCTGGGTGTCTGTCTGTCTCTTTTTCTTCGTGTCTTTCTGTGTCTCTGCCTGTCTGGGTGTCTGTCTGTCCGTGTCTCTGTCTGTATGAGTGTCAGTCTGTCCGTGCCCCTGTCTGTTTGTCTGTCTCTCTGTCTGCCTGGGTGTCTGTCTGTCTCTTTTTCTGGGTGTCTGTCTGTGTCTCTGTCTGCCTGGGTGTCTGTCTTTGTCTCTGTCAGTCTGCCTGTCTGTCTGTCTGTGTCTTTGTCTGTCCGTGTCTCTGTCTGTATGACTGTCAGTCTGTCCATGCCTCTGTCTCTCTGTCTGTCTGTCTCTCTGTCTGCCTGGGTGTCTGTCCGTCTCGTTTTCTGGGTGTCTTTCCGTGTCTCTGCCTGTCTGGGTGTCTGTCTGTGTCTCTGTCTGTTTACCTGTGTCTCAGTCAGTCTGTCTGTCTGTCTGTCTGTCTGTCTGGTGTCTCTGTCTCTGTCAGTCTGTCTGTCTGTCCGTGTCTCTGTCTGTATGACTGTCAGTCTGTCCATGCCTCTGTCTTTCTGTCTGTCTGTGTGTCTGTCCATGCCTCTGCTGTCTGTCTGTCTGTCTGTCTGTCTGTCTGTCTGCCTGGGTGTCTGTGCCTGTGTCTGTCTGTCTGTCTGTCTGTTTGTCTGTCTGTCTGGGACGGTGTCTGTCTGTCTGTCTGTCTTTCTTTTTCTTGGTGTTTTTCTGTGTCTCTGTCTGTCTCTCTGTTTGTCTATCTGTCTTGTCTGTCTATCTGTCTATCTGTGTCTCTGTCTGTATGACTGTCAGTCTGTCCATGCCTCTGTCTCTCTGTCTATCTGTCTGCCTGGGTGTCTATCTGTCTGTCTATCTGTGTCTCTGTCTGCTGGGTGTCTTTCCGTGTCTCTGTCTTTCTGTGTCTTTTTCTGGGTTTCTGTCTGTGTCTCTGTCTACATGTGTTTCTGTCTATCTAGGTGTTTGTCTGTCTGTCTGTCCGTCTGTGTCTCTTTCTGGGTGTCTGTCTTTCTGTATGTCCGTGTCTCTGTCTGGGTGTCAGTCTGTCCGTGTGTCTGTCTGTCTGTCTGTCTGTGTCTTTTTCTGGGTTTCTGTCTGTGTGTCTGTCTACATGCGTTTCTGTCTGTTTCTCTGTGTCTCTGTCTACCTGGGTGTTTGTCTGTTTCTCTGTCTGTCAGTCTGTCCGTGTCTCTGTCTATCTATCTGTGTGTGTCTTTTTCTGGGTGTCTTTCCGTGTCTCTGTCTGTCTGGGTGTCTGTCTGTCCATGTCTCTGTCTATCTAGGTGTCAGTCTGTCTGTGTCTCTATCTGTCTATCTGTCTGTCTGTTTGTCTGTCTGTGTCTTTTCCTGGGTGTCTTTCCGTGTCTGTGTCTGTCTGGGTGTTTCTGTCCGTGTCTCTGTCTGTCTGGGTGTCAGTCTGTCTGTGTCTTTGTTCGTCTTTCTGTGTCTCTGTCTGTCTGTCTGTTTGTTTCCATTTATTGGTGTCTCTCTGTGTCTCTGTCTCCCTGGGTGTCTGTCTGTTTCTCTGTTTCTCTGTCTGTCAGTCTGTCTGTGTCTCTGTCTGTCTGTTTGTCTATCTGTCTGTTTCTCTGTCTGTCAGTCTGTCTGTTTCTCTGTCTGTCAGTCTGTCTGCGTCTCTGTCTGTCTGTGTCTTTTTCTGGGTGTCTGTGTCTCTAGCTGTCTGGGTGTCTGTCTGTCCGTGTCTCTGTCTATCTAGGTGTCAGTCTGTCCGTGTCTCTGTCTGTCTGTCTGTATTTCTGTCTATCTGTCTGAGTCTTTTTCTGGGTGTCTGCTGTCTGTGTCTCTGTATGTGTCTCTGTCTGTATGGGTCTCTCTCTGTCTGTGTCTCTGTCTGCCTGTCTATCTGTCTGTCTCTTTTTCTGGGTATCTTTCCGTGTCTCTGCCTTTCTGGGTGTCTGTCTGTCCGTGTCTCTGTCTGTATGAGTGTCAATCTGTCCATGCCTCTGTCTCTCTGTCTGTCTGTCTCTCTGTCTGCCTGGGTGTCTGTCTGTTTCTCTGTCTGTCTGTCTGTCTGTGTCTCTGTCTGTCTGTGTCTTTTTCTGTGTGTCTTTCTGTGTCTCTGGCTGTCTGGGTGTCTGCCTGTCCGTGTCTCTGTCTGTCTATCTGTCTGTCTGTGTCTTTTTCTTCGTGTCTTTCCGCGTCTCTGCCTCTCTGGGTGTCTTTCTGTCCGTGTGTCTGTCTGTATGAGTATCAGTCTGTCCGTGCCTCTGTCTGTTTGTCTGTCTCTCTGTCTGCCTGGGTGTCTGTCTGTCTCTTTCTTTTTCTGGGTGTCTGTCTGTGTCTCTGTCTGTCTTGGTGTCTGTCTGTGTCTCTGTCAGTCTGTCTGTCTGTCTGTCTGTGTCTTTGTCTGTCCGTGTCTCTGTCTGTATGACTGTCAGTCTGTCCATGCCTCTGTCTCTCTGTCTGTCTGTCTCTCTGTCTGCCTGGTTGTCTGTCTGTCTCATTTTCTGGGTGTCTGTCTGTGTCTCTGTCTGCCTGGGTGTCTGTCTTTGTCTCTGTCAGTCTGCCTGTCTGTCTGTCTGTGTCTTTGTCTGTCCGTGTCTCTGTCTGTATGACTGTCAGTCTGTCCATGCCTCTGTCTCTCTGTCTGTCTGTCTCTCTGTCTGCCTGGGTGTCTGTCCGTCTCGTTTTCTGGGTGTCTTTCCGTGTCTCTGCCTGTCTGGGTGTCTGTCTGTGTCTCTGTCTGTTTACCTGTGTCTCAGTCAGTCTGTCTGTCTGTCTTACTGTCTGGTGTCTCTGTCTCTGTCAGTCTGTCTGTCTGTCCGTGTCTCTGTCTGTATGACTGTCAGTCTGTCCATGCCTCTGTCTTTCTGTCTGTCTGTGTGTCTGTCCATGCCTCTGTCTGTCTGTCTGTCTGTCTGTCTGTCTGTCTGTCTGTCTGCCTGGGTGTCTGTGCCTGTGTCTGTCTGTCTGTCTGTCTGTCTGTCTGTCTGTCTGGGACGGTGTCTGTCTGTCTGTCTGTCTTTCTTTTTCTTGGTGTTTTTCTGTGTCTCTGTCTGTCTCTCTGTTTGTCTATCTGTCTGTGTCTCTGTCAGTCTGTCTGTCTATCTGTGTCTCTGTCTGTATGACTGTCAGTCTGTCCATGCCTCTGTCTCTCTGTCTATCTGTCTGCCTGGGTGTCTATCTGTCTGTCTATCTGTGTCTCTGTCTGCTGGGTGTCTTTCCGTGTCTCTGTCTTTCTGTGTCTTTTTCTGGGTTTCTGTCTGTGTCTCTGTCTACATGTGTTTCTGTCTATCTAGGTGTTTGTCTGTCTGTCTGTCCGTCTGTGTCTCTTTCTGGGTGTCTGTCTTTCTGTATGTCCGTGTCTCTGTCTGGGTGTCAGTCTGTCCGTGTGTCTGTCTGTCTGTCTGTCTGTGTCTTTTTCTGGGTTTCTGTCTGTGTGTCTGTCTACATGCGTTTCTGTCTGTTTCTCTGTGTCTCTGTCTACCTGGGTGTTTGTCTGTTTCTCTGTCTGTCAGTCTGTCCGTGTCTCTGTCTATCTATCTGTGTGTGTCTTTTTCTGGGTGTCTTTCCGTGTCTCTGTCTGTCTGGGTGTCTGTCTGTCCATGTCTCTGTCTATCTAGGTGTCAGTCTGTCTGTGTCTCTATCTGTCTATCTGTCTGTCTGTTTGTCTGTCTGTGTCTTTTTCTGGGTGTCTTTCCATATGTCTGTCTGTTAGTCTGTCCGTGTCTCTGTCTGTCTGTCTATCTATCTGTGTGTGTCTTTTTCTGATAGTCTTTCCGTGTCTCTGTCTGTCTGTGTCTCTATCTGTCTATCTGTCTGTCTGTTTGTCTGTCTGTGTCTTTTCCTGGGTGTCTTTCCGTGTCTGTGTCTGTCTGGGTGTTTCTGTCCGTGTCTCTGTCTGTCTGGGTGTCAGTCTGTCTGTGTCTTTGTTCGTCTTTCTGTGTCTCTGTCTGTCTGTCTGTTTGTTTCCATTTATTGGTGTCTCTCTGTGTCTCTGTCTCCCTGGGTGTCTGTCTGTTTCTCTGTTTCTCTGTCTGTCAGTCTGTCTGTGTCTCTGTCTGTCTGTTTGTCTATCTGTCTGTTTCTCTGTCTGTCAGTCTGTCTGTTTCTCTGTCTGTCAGTCTGTCTGCGTCTCTGTCTGTCTGTGTCTTTTTCTGGGTGTCTGTGTCTCTAGCTGTCTGGGTGTCTGTCTGTCCGTGTCTCTGTCTATCTAGGTGTCAGTCTGTCCGTGTCTCTGTCTGTCTGTCTGTATTTCTGTCTATCTGTCTGAGTCTTTTTCTGGGTGTCTGCTGTCTGTGTCTCTGTATGTGTCTCTGTCTGTATGGGTCTCTCTCTGTCTGTGTCTCTGTCTGCCTGTCTATCTGTCTGTCTCTTTTTCTGGGTATCTTTCCGTGTCTCTGCCTTTCTGGGTGTCTGTCTGTCCGTGTCTCTGTCTGTATGAGTGTCAATCTGTCCATGCCTCTGTCTCTCTGTCTGTCTGTCTCTCTGTCTGCCTGGGTGTCTGTCTGTTTCTCTGTCTGTCAGTCTGTCCGTGTCTCTGTCTTTTTCTGGGTGTCTTTCTGTGTCTCTGGTTGTCTGGGTGTCTGCCTGTCCGTGTCTCTGTCTGTCTATCTGTCTGTCTGTGTCTTTTTCTTCGTGTCTTTCCGCGTCTCTGCCTCTCTGGGTGTCTTTCTGTCCGTGTGTCTGTCTGTATGAGTATCAGTCTGTCCGTGCCTCTGTCTGTTTGTCTGTCTCTCTGTCTGCCTGGGTGTCTGTCTGTCTCTTTCTTTTTCTGGGTGTCTGTCTGTGTCTCTGTCTGTCTTGGTGTCTGTCTGTGTCTCTGTCAGTCTGTCTGTCTGTCTGTCTGTGTCTTTGTCTGTCCGTGTCTCTGTCTGTATGACTGTCAGTCTGTCCATGCCTCTGTCTCTCTGTCTGTCTGTCTCTCTGTCTGCCTGGTTGTCTGTCTGTCTCATTTTCTGGGTGTCTTTCCGTGTCTCTGCCTGTCTGGGTGTCTGTCTGTGTCTCTGTCTGTTTACCTGTGTCTCAGTCAGTCTGTCTGTCTGTCTGTGTCTCTGTCTGTCCGTGTCTCTGTCTGTTTGACTGTCAGTCTGTCCATGCCTCTGTCTCTCTGTCTATCTGTCCGTCTGTCTGTCTGTCTGTCTGTCTTTCTGTCTATCTGTCTGAGTCTTTTTCTGGGTGTCTGCTGTCTGTGTCTCTGTCTGTATGGGTCTCTCTCTGTCTGTGTCTCTGTCTGCCTGTCTATCTGTCTGTCTATCTCTTTCTGGGTATCTTTCCGTGTCTCTGCCTTTCTGGGTGTCTGTCTGTCCGTGTCTCTGTCTGTATGAGTGTCAATCTGTCCGTGCCTCTGTCTCTCTGTCTGTCGCTCTGTCTGTCGCTCTGTCTGCCTGGGTGTCTGTCTGTCTCTTTTTCTTCGTGTCTTTCTGTGTCTCTGCCTGTCTGGGTGTCTGTCTGTCCGTGTCTCTGTCTGTATGAGTGTCAGTCTGTCCGTGCCCCTGTCTGTTTGTCTGTCTCTCTGTCTGCCTGGGTGTCTGTCTGTCTCTTTTTCTGGGTGTCTGTCTGTGTCTCTGTCTGCCTGGGTGTCTGTCTTTGTCTCTGTCAGTCTGCCTGTCTGTCTGTCTGTGTCTTTGTCTGTCCGTGTCTCTGTCTGTATGACTGTCAGTCTGTCCATGCCTCTGTCTCTCTGTCTGTCTGTCTCTCTGTCTGCCTGGGTGTCTGTCCGTCTCGTTTTCTGGGTGTCTTTCCGTGTCTCTGCCTGTCTGGGTGTCTGTCTGTGTCTCTGTCTGTTTACCTGTGTCTCAGTCAGTCTGTCTGTCTGTCTGTCTGTCTGTCTGGTGTCTCTGTCTCTGTCAGTCTGTCTGTCTGTCCGTGTCTCTGTCTGTATGACTGTCAGTCTGTCCATGCCTCTGTCTTTCTGTCTGTCTGTGTGTCTGTCCATGCCTCTGTCTGTCTGTCTGTCTGTCTGTCTGTCTGCCTGGGTGTCTGTGCCTGTGTCTGTCTGTCTGTCTGTCTGTCTGTCTGTCTGTCTGGGACGGTGTCTGTCTGTCTGTCTGTCTTTCTTTTTCTTGGTGTTTTTCTGTGTCTCTGTCTGTCTCTCTGTTTGTCTATCTGTCTGTGTCTCTGTCAGTCTGTCTGTCTATCTGTGTCTCTGTCTGTATGACTGTCAGTCTGTCCATGCCTCTGTCTCTCTGTCTATCTGTCTGCCTGGGTGTCTATCTGTCTGTCTATCTGTGTCTCTGTCTGCTGGGTGTCTTTCCGTGTCTCTGTCTTTCTGTGTCTTTTTCTGGGTTTCTGTCTGTGTCTCTGTCTACATGTGTTTCTGTCTATCTAGGTGTTTGTCTGTCTGTCTGTCCGTCTGTGTCTCTTTCTGGGTGTCTGTCTTTCTGTATGTCCGTGTCTCTGTCTGGGTGTCAGTCTGTCCGTGTGTCTGTCTGTCTGTCTGTCTGTGTCTTTTTCTGGGTTTCTGTCTGTGTGTCTGTCTACATGCGTTTCTGTCTGTTTCTCTGTGTCTCTGTCTACCTGGGTGTTTGTCTGTTTCTCTGTCTGTCAGTCTGTCCGTGTCTCTGTCTATCTATCTGTGTGTGTCTTTTTCTGGGTGTCTTTCCGTGTCTCTGTCTGTCTGGGTGTCTGTCTGTCCATGTCTCTGTCTATCTAGGTGTCAGTCTGTCTGTGTCTCTATCTGTCTATCTGTCTGTCTGTTTGTCTGTCTGTGTCTTTTTCTGGGTGTCTTTCCATATGTCTGTCTGTTAGTCTGTCCGTGTCTCTGTCTGTCTGTCTATCTATCTGTGTGTGTCTTTTTCTGATAGTCTTTCCGTGTCTCTGTCTGTGTGTGTCTCTATCTGTCTATCTGTCTGTCTGTTTGTCTGTCTGTGTCTTTTCCTGGGTGTCTTTCCGTGTCTGTGTCTGTCTGGGTGTTTCTGTCCGTGTCTCTGTCTGTCTGGGTGTCAGTCTGTCTGTGTCTTTGTTCGTCTTTCTGTGTCTCTGTCTGTCTGTCTGTTTGTTTCCATTTATTGGTGTCTCTCTGTGTCTCTGTCTCCCTGGGTGTCTGTCTGTTTCTCTGTTTCTCTGTCTGTCAGTCTGTCTGTGTCTCTGTCTGTCTGTTTGTCTATCTGTCTGTTTCTCTGTCTGTCAGTCTGTCTGTTTCTCTGTCTGTCAGTCTGTCTGCGTCTCTGTCTGTCTGTGTCTTTTTCTGGGTGTCTGTGTCTCTAGCTGTCTGGGTGTCTGTCTGTCCGTGTCTCTGTCTATCTAGGTGTCAGTCTGTCCGTGTCTCTGTCTGTCTGTCTGTATTTCTGTCTATCTGTCTGAGTCTTTTTCTGGGTGTCTGCTGTCTGTGTCTCTGTATGTGTCTCTGTCTGTATGGGTCTCTCTCTGTCTGTGTCTCTGTCTGCCTGTCTATCTGTCTGTCTCTTTTTCTGGGTATCTTTCCGTGTCTCTGCCTTTCTGGGTGTCTGTCTGTCCGTGTCTCTGTCTGTATGAGTGTCAATCTGTCCATGCCTCTGTCTCTCTGTCTGTCTGTCTCTCTGTCTGCCTGGGTGTCTGTCTGTTTCTCTGTCTGTCAGTCTGTCCGTGTCTCTGTCTGTCTGTGTCCTTTTCTGGGTGTCTTTCTGTGTCTCTGGCTGTCTGGGTGTCTGCCTGTCCGTGTCTCTGTCTGTCTATCTGTCTGTCTGTGTCTTTTTCTTCGTGTCTTTCCGCGTCTCTGCCTCTCTGGGTGTCTTTCTGTCCGTGTGTCTGTCTGTATGAGTATCAGTCTGTCCGTGCCTCTGTCTGTTTGTCTGTCTCTCTGTCTGCCTGGGTGTCTGTCTGTCTCTTTCTTTTTCTGGGTGTCTGTCTGTGTCTCTGTCTGTCTTGGTGTCTGTCTGTGTCTCTGTCACTCTGTCTGTCTGTCTGTGTCTTTGTCTGTCCGTGTCTCTGTCTGTATGACTGTCAGTCTGTCCATGCCTCTGTCTCTCTGTCTGTCTGTCTCTCTGTCTGCCTGGTTGTCTGTCTGTCTCATTTTCTGGGTGTCTTTCCGTGTCTCTGCCTGTCTGGGTGTCTGTCTGTGTCTCTGTCTGTTTACCTGTGTCTCAGTCAGTCTGTCTGTCTGTCTGTGTCTCTGTCTGTCCGTGTCTCTGTCTGTTTGACTGTCAGTCTGTCCATGCCTCTGTCTCTCTGTCTATCTGTCCGTCTGTCTGTCTGTCTGTCTGTCTTTCTGTCTATCTGTCTGAGTCTTTTTCTGGGTGTCTGCTGTCTGTGTCTCTGTCTGTATGGGTCTCTCTCTGTCTGTGTCTCTGTCTGCCTGTCTATCTGTCTGTCTATCTCTTTTTCTGGGTATCTTTCCGTGTCTCTGCCTTTCTGGGTGTCTGTCTGTCCGTGTCTCTGTCTGTATGAGTGTCAATCTGTCCGTGCCTCTGTCTCTCTGTCTGTCGCTCTGTCTGTCGCTCTGTCTGCCTGGGTGTCTGTCTGTCTCTTTTTCTTCGTGTCTTTCTGTGTCTCTGCCTGTCTGGGTGTCTGTCTGTCCGTGTCTCTGTCTGTATGAGTGTCAGTCTGTCCGTGCCCCTGTCTGTTTGTCTGTCTCTCTGTCTGCCTGGGTGTCTGTCTGTCTCTTTTTCTGGGTGTCTGTCTGTGTCTCTGTCTGCCTGGGTGTCTGTCTTTGTCTCTGTCAGTCTGCCTGTCTGTCTGTCTGTGTCTTTGTCTGTCCGTGTCTCTGTCTGTATGACTGTCAGTCTGTCCATGCCTCTGTCTCTCTGTCTGTCTGTCTCTCTGTCTGCCTGGGTGTCTGTCCGTCTCGTTTTCTGGGTGTCTTTCCGTGTCTCTGCCTGTCTGGGTGTCTGTCTGTGTCTCTGTCTGTTTACCTGTGTCTCAGTCAGTCTGTCTGTCTGTCTGTCTGTCTGGTGTCTCTGTCTCTGTCAGTCTGTCTGTCTGTCCGTGTCTCTGTCTGTATGACTGTCAGTCTGTCCATGCCTCTGTCTGTCTGTCTGTCTGTCTGTCTGTCTGTCTGCCTGGGTGTCTGTGCCTGTGTCTGTCTGTCTGTCTGTCTGTCTGTCTGTCTGTCTGGGACGGTGTCTGTCTGTCTGTCTGTCTTTCTTTTTCTTGGTGTTTTTCTGTGTCTCTGTCTGTCTCTCTGTTTGTCTATCTGTCTGTCTATCTGTGTCTCTGTCTGTATGACTGTCAGTCTGTCCATGCCTCTGTCTCTCTGTCTATCTGTCTGCCTGGGTGTCTATCTGTCTGTCTATCTGTGTCTCTGTCTGCTGGGTGTCTTTCCGTGTCTCTGTCTTTCTGTGTCTTTTTCTGGGTTTCTGTCTGTGTCTCTGTCTACATGTGTTTCTGTCTATCTAGGTGTTTGTCTGTCTGTCTGTCCGTCTGTGTCTCTTTCTGGGTGTCTGTCTTTCTGTATGTCCGTGTCTCTGTCTGGGTGTCAGTCTGTCCGTGTGTCTGTCTGTCTGTCTGTCTGTGTCTTTTTCTGGGTTTCTGTCTGTGTGTCTGTCTACATGCGTTTCTGTCTGTTTCTCTGTGTCTCTGTCTACCTGGGTGTTTGTCTGTTTCTCTGTCTGTCAGTCTGTCCGTGTCTCTGTCTATCTATCTGTGTGTGTCTTTTTCTGGGTGTCTTTCCGTGTCTCTGTCTGTCTGGGTGTCTGTCTGTCCATGTCTCTGTCTATCTAGGTGTCAGTCTGTCTGTGTCTCTATCTGTCTATCTGTCTGTCTGTTTGTCTGTCTGTGTCTTTTTCTGGGTGTCTTTCCATATGTCTGTCTGTTAGTCTGTCCGTGTCTCTGTCTGTCTGTCTATCTATCTGTGTGTGTCTTTTTCTGATAGTCTTTCCGTGTCTCTGTCTGTCTGTGTCTCTATCTGTCTATCTGTCTGTCTGTTTGTCTGTCTGTGTCTTTTCCTGGGTGTCTTTCCGTGTCTGTGTCTGTCTGGGTGTTTCTGTCCGTGTCTCTGTCTGTCTGGGTGTCAGTCTGTCTGTGTCTTTGTTCGTCTTTCTGTGTCTCTGTCTGTCTGTCTGTTTGTTTCCATTTATTGGTGTCTCTCTGTGTCTCTGTCTCCCTGGGTGTCTGTCTGTTTCTCTGTTTCTCTGTCTGTCAGTCTGTCTGTGTCTCTGTCTGTCTGTTTGTCTATCCGTCTGTTTCTCTGTCTGTCAGTCTGTCTGTTTCTCTGTCTGTCAGTCTGTCTGCGTCTCTGTCTGTCTGTGTCTTTTTCTGGGTGTCTGTGTCTCTAGCTGTCTGGGTGTCTGTCTGTCCGTGTCTCTGTCTATCTAGGTGTCAGTCTGTCCGTGTCTCTGTCTGTCTGTCTGTATTTCTGTCTATCTGTCTGAGTCTTTTTCTGGGTGTCTGCTGTCTGTGTCTCTGTATGTGTCTCTGTCTGTATGGGTCTCTCTCTGTCTGTGTCTCTGTCTGCCTGTCTATCTGTCTGTCTCTTTTTCTGGGTATCTTTCCGTGTCTCTGCCTTTCTGGGTGTCTGTCTGTCCGTGTCTCTGTCTGTATGAGTGTCAATCTGTCCATGCCTCTGTCTCTCTGTCTGTCTGTCTCTCTGTCTGCCTGGGTGTCTGTCTGTTTCTCTGTCTGTCAGTCTGTCTGTGTCTCTGTCTGTCTGTGTCTTTTTCTGGGTGTCTTTCTGTGTCTCTGGCTGTCTGGGTGTCTGCCTGTCCGTGTCTCTGTCTGTCTATCTGTCTGTCTGTGTCTTTTTCTTCGTGTCTTTCCGCGTCTCTGCCTCTCTGGGTGTCTTTCTGTCCGTGTGTCTGTCTGTATGAGTATCAGTCTGTCCGTGCCTCTGTCTGTTTGTCTGTCTCTCTGTCTGCCTGGGTGTCTGTCTGTCTCTTTCTTTTTCTGGGTGTCTGTCTGTGTCTCTGTCTGCCTTGGTGTCTGTCTGTGTCTCTGTCACTCTGTCTGTCTGTCTGTGTCTTTGTCTGTCCGTGTCTCTGTCTGTATGACTGTCAGTCTGTCCATGCCTCTGTCTCTCTGTCTGTTTGTCTATCTGTCTATCTGTATGTCTGTCTGTGTCTTTTCCTGGGTGTCTTTCCGTGTCTGTGTCTGTCTGGGTGTTTCTGTCCGTGTCTCTGTCTGTCTGGGTGTCAGTCTGTCTGTGTCTTTGTTCGTCTCTCTGTGTCTCTGTCTGTCTGTCTGTTTGTTTCCATTTATTGGTGTCTCTCTGTCTCCCTGGGTGTCTGTCTATTTCTCTGTCTGTCTGTCAGTCTGTCTGTGTCTCTGTCTGTCTGTTTGTCTATCTGTCTGTTTCTCTGTCTGTCAGTCTGTCTGTTTCTCTGTCTGTCAGTCTGTCTGCGTCTCTGTCTGTCTGTGTCTTTTTCTGGGTGTCTGTGTCTCTGGCTGTCTGGGTGTCTGTCTGTCCGTGTCTCTGTCTATCTAGGTGTCAGTCTGTCCGTGTCTCTGTCTGTCTGTCTGTCTGTCTGTCTTTCTGTCTATCTGTCGAGTGTTTTGGGTGTCTGCTGTCTGTGTCTCTGTATGTTTTGTCTGTATGGGTCTCTCTGTCTATGTCTCTGTCGCCTGTCTATCTGTCTGTCTGTCTCTTTTTCTGGGTATCTTTCCGTGTCTCTTCCTTTCTGGGTGTCTGTCTGTCCGTGTCTCTGTCTATATGAGTGTCAATCTGTCTATGCCTCTGTCTCTCTGTCTGTCTGTTTCTCTGTCTGTCTGTCTGTCTGTTCTGTCTGTCTGTCTGCGTCTTTTTCTGGGTGTCTTTCTGTGTCTCTGGCTGTCCGTGTCTCTGTCTCTCTGGGTATCTTTCTGTCCGTGTGTCTGTCTGTATGAGTATCAGTCTGTCCGTGCCTCTGTCTGTTTGTCTGTCTCTCTGTCTGCCTGGGTGTCTGTCTGTCTCTTTCTTTTTCTGGGTGTCTGTCTGTGTCTCTGTCTGTCTTGGTGTCTGTCTGTTTGTCTGTCTCTCTGTCTGCCTGGGTGTCTGTCTGTCTCTTTCTTTTTCTGGGTGTCTGTCTGTGTCTCTGTCTGTCTTGGTGTCTGTCTGTGTCTCTGTCAGTCAGTCTGTCTGTCTGTCTGTCTGTGTCTTTTTCTTCGTGTCTTTCCGTGTCTCTGCCTCTCTGGGTGTCTTTCTGTCCGTGTGTCTGTCTGTATGAGTATCAGTCTGTCCATGCCTCTGTCTCTCTGTCTGTCTGTCTCTCTGTCTGCCTGGGTGTCTGTCTGTCTCTTGTTCTGGGTGTCTTACCGTGTCTCTGCCTGTCTGTCTATCTGTCTGTATCTCTGTCTGCCTGGGTGTCTTTCTGTGTCTCTGTCTGTCTGTGTCTTTTTCTGGGTTTCTGTCTGTGTCTCTGTCTACATGTTGTCTGTGTCTCTGTCTACATGCGTTTCTGTCTGTTTCTCTGTCTGGTTGTCTCTCGGTTTCCCTGTCTGTCAGTCTGTCCGTGTCTCTGTCTGTCTATCTGTCTGTCTGTGTCTTTTTCTGGGTGTCTTTCCGTGTCTCTGGCTGTCTGGGTGTCTGTCTGTCCGTGTCTCTGTCTGTCTATCCGTCTGTCTGTGTCTTTTCCTGGGTGTCTTTCCGTGTCTCTGTCTGTCTGTCTGTGTCTCTGTCTGTCTGGGTGTCAGTCTGTCCGTGTGTCTGTCTGTCTGTCTGTGTCTTTTTCTGGGTTTCTGTCTTTGTCTCTGTCTACATGCGTTTCTGTCTGTTTCTCTGTGTCTCTGCCTACCTGGGTGTTTGTCTGTTTCTCTGTCTGTCAGTCTGTCCGTGTCTCTGTCTGTCTATCTATCTGTGTGTGTCTTTTTCTGGGTGTCTTTCCTTGTCTCTGTCTGTCTGGGTGTCTGTCTGTCCATGTCTCTGTCTATCTAGGTGTCAGTCTGTCTGTGTCTCTATCTGTCTATCTGTCTGTCTGTCTGTTTCTCTGTCTGTCCGTGTCTCTGTCTGTATGACTGTCAGTCTGTACATGCCTCTGTGTCTCTGTCTGCCTGTCTCTCTGTCTGCCTGGGTGTCTGTCTGTGTCTTTTTCTGGGTGTCTGTCTGTGTCTCTGTGTGCCTGGGTGTCTGTCTGTGTCTTTTTCTGGGTGTCTGTCCGTGTCTCTGTCTGCCTGGGTGTCTGTCTGTCTCTTTTTCTGGGTGTTTTTCCGTGTCTCTTCCTGTCTGGGTGTCTGTCTGTCTGTGCCTCTGTCTGTATGAGTGTCAGTCTGTCCGTGCCTCTGTCTCTCTGTCTGCCTGGGTGTCAGTCTGTCCGTGTCTCTGTCTGCCTGGGTGTCTGTTGTTGTCTGTGTCTCTTTTTCTGGGTGTCTGTCCGTCCGTCTGTCTCTGTCTATACGTGTGTCAGTCTGTCCGTGCCTCTGTCTCTCTGTCTGTCTGTCTCTATGTCTGCCTGGGTGTCTGTCTGTCTCTTTTTCTGGGTGTCTTTATGTGTCTCTGCCTGTCTGGATGTCTCTCTGTCCGTGCCGCTGTCTGTATGAGTGTCAGTCTGTCCGTGCCTCTGTCTCTCTGTCTGTCTGTCTCTCTGACTGCCTGGGTGTCTGTCTGTGTCTTTTTCTGGGTGTCTGTCTGTGTCTCTGTCTGTCTGTGTCTCTGTCTGTATGACTGTCAGTCTGTCCATGCCTCTGTCTCTCTGTCTGCCTGGGTGTCTGTCTGTCTCTTTTTCTGGGTGTCTTTCCGTGTCTCTGCCTGTCTGTCTATCTGTCTGTGTCTCTGTCTTTCTGTGTCTCTGTCTGTCTGTGTGTTTTTCTGGGTTTCTGTCTGTGTCTCTGTCTGGTTGTCTCTGTTTCTCTGTCTGTCAGTCTGGCCGTGTCTCTGTCTGTCTGTCTGTCTGTCTGTCTGTCTGGGTGTCTGTCTGTCTGTCTGTCTGTGTCTCTGTCTACATGCGTTTCTGTCTGTTTCTCTGTCTGGTTGTCTCTCTGTGTCTCTGTGTCTGTGTCTGTCTATCTCTCTGTCTGTCTTTTTCTGGGTGTCTGCTATCTGTGTGTCTGTCTGTATGGGTGAGTGTCTGTCCGTGTCTCTGCCTGTATGAGTGTCAGTCTGTCCGTGCCTCTGTCTCTCTGTCTCTCTGTTTGCCTGGGTGTCTGTCTGTGTCTTTTTCTGGGTGTCTGTCTGTGTCTCTGTGTGCCTGGGTGTCTGTCTGTGTCTTTTTCTGGGTGTCTGTCCGTGTCTCTGTCTGCCTGGGTGTCCGTTGTTTTCTGGGTGTCTGCCTGGGTGTCTGTCTGTCTGTCTGTCTGTGTCTCTGTTTGTCCGTGTCTCTGTCTGTCTGTCTTTCTGTCTGTCTATCTGTCTGAGTCTTTTTCTGGGTGTCTGCTGTCTGTGTCTCTGTCTGTGTCTCTGTCTGTATGGGTCTCTGTCTGTCTCATTTTCTGGGTGTCTTTCCGTGTCTCTACCTGTCTGGGTGTCTATCTGTCCGTGTCTCTATCTGTATGAGTGTCAGTCTGTCCGTGCCTCTGTCTCTCTGTCTGCCTGGGTGTCTCTCTGTCTCTTTTTCTGGGTGTCTTTCCGTGTCTCTGCCTGTCTGTCTGTCTGTGCCTCTGTCTGTATGAGTGTCAGTCTGTCCGTGCCTCTGTCTCTCTGTCTCTCTGTCTGCCTGGGTGTCTGTCTGTGTCCTTTTCAAATCAAAATCAAAATCAAATTTTATTTGTATAGCCCAAAGTCGCAAAATACATTTTGCCTCGGAGGGCTTCACAATCTGTACAAGGAGTGACACCCTCTGTCCTTAGACCCTCGGTTCGAGTGAGGAAAAACTTGCCCACAAAAAACCCTTTTAACAGGGAAAAAGTGGAAGAAACCTCATGAAGAGCCACAGAGGACGGATCCCTCTCCCAGGACGGACAGACGTGCAATAGATGTCACGTGTACAGTCAACAAGTCAACAGAAACATTTTGTGTAATTACAATGAAAAATGAAAAATGGGAGTCTGTCTGTGTCTCTGTCAGTCTGTCTGTCTGTCTGTCCGTGTCTCTGTCTGTATGACTGTCAGTCTGTCCATGCCTCTGTCTCTCTGTATGTCTGTCTCTCTGTCTGCCTGGGTGTCTGTCTGTCTCTTGTTCTGGGTGTCTTACCGTGTCTCTGCCTGTCTGTCTATCTGTCTGTATCTCTGTCTGCCTGGGTGTCTTTCTGTGTCTCTGTCTTTCTGTGTCTCTGTCTGTCTGTGTCTTTTTCTGGGTTTCTGTCTGTGTCTCTGTCTACATGCGTTTCTGTCTGTGTCTCTGTCTACATGCGTTTCTGTCTGTTTCTCTGTCTGGTTGTCTCTCTGTGTCTCTGTGTCTGTGTCTGTCTATCTGTCTGTCTGTGTCTTTTTCTGGGTGTCTGCTATCTGTGTGTCTGTCTGTGTCTCTGTCTGTATGGGTGGGTGTCTGCCTATCTGTCTGTGTCTCCGTCTGCCTGCCTATCTGTCTGTCTGTCTCTTTTCTTGGGTGTCTTTCCGTGTCTCTGCCTGTCTGGGTGTCTGTCTGTCCGTGTCTCTGTCTGTATGAGTGTCAGTCTGTCCGTGCCTCTGTCGCTCTGTCTCTCTGTCTGCCTGGGCGTCTGTCTGTGTCTTTTTCTGGGTGTCTGTCTGTGTCTCTGTGTGCCTGGGTGTCTGTCTGTGTCTTTTTCTGGGTGTCTGTCCGTGTCTCTGTCTGCCTGGGTGTCTGTTATTTTCTGGGTGTCTGTCTGGGTGTCTGTCTGCCTGTCTGTCTGTGTCTCTGTCTGTCCGTGTCTCTATCTGTCTATCTGTCTGTTTGTCTGTATGTGTCTCTATCTGTCTATCTGTCTGTCTGTTTCTCTGTCTGTCCGTGTCTCTGTCTGTACGTGTGTTTTTCTGGGTTTCTGTCTGTGTCTCTGTCTGTGTCTCTGTCTGGTTGTCTCTGTTTCTCTGTCTGTCAGTCTGGCCGTGTCTCTGTCTGTCTGTCTGTCTGTCTGTCTGTCTATCTGTCTGTGTCTCTGTCTGTCTCTGTCTTTTTCTGGGTTTCTGTCTGTGTCTCTGTCTACATGCGTTTCTGTCTGTTTCTCTGTGTGGTTGTGTCTCTGTCTGTCTGTCTGTCTGTCTGTCTGTCTGTGTCTGTCTATCTCTCTGTGTCTCTGTCTGTCTCTGTCTTTTTCTGGGTTTCTGTCTGTGTCTCTGTCTACATGCGTTTCTGTCTGTTTCTCTGTCTGGTTGTGTCTCTGTCTGTCTGTCTGTCTGTCTGGGTGTCTGTCTGTCTGTCTGTCTGGGTGTCTGTCTGTCTGTCTGTGTCTCTGTCTGCCTGGGTGTCTGTCCGTGTCTCTGTCAGTCTGTCTGTCTGTGTCTCTGTCTGTCCGTGTCTCTGTCTGTATGACTGTCAGTCTGTCCATGCCTCTGTCTCTCTGTCTGTCTGTCTCTCTGTCTGCCTGGGTGTCTGTCTGTGTCTTTTCTGGGTGTCTGTCTGTGTCTCTGTCTGTCTGTGTCTCTGTCTGTATGACTGTCAGTCTGTCCATGCCTCTGTCTCTCTGTCTGTCTGTCTCTCTGTCTGCCTGGGTGTCTGTCTGTCTGTGTGTCTGCCTGGGTGTCTGTCTGTCTCTTTTTCTGGGTGTCTTTCCGTGTCTCTGCCTGTCTGGGTGTCTGTCTGTCCTTGTCTCTGTCTGTATGAGTGTCAGTCTGTCCGTGCCTCTGTCTCTCTGTCTGCCTGGGTGTCTGTCTCTTTTTCTGGGTGTTTTTCCGTGTCTCTGTCTGTCTGGGTGTCAGTCTGTCCGTGTGTCTGTCTGTCTGTCTGTGTCTTTTCTGGGTTTCTGTCTGTGTCTCTGTCTACATGCGTTTCTGTCTGTTTCTCTGTGTCTCTGTCTACCTGGGTGTTTGTCTGTTTCTCTGTCTGTCAGTCTGTCCGTGTCTCTGTCTGTCTATCTATCTGTGCGTGTCTTTTTTTGGGTGTCTTTCCTTGTCTCTGTCTGTCTGGGTGTCTGTCTGTCCATGTCTCTGTCTATCTAGGTGTCAGTCTGTCGGTGTCTCTATCTGTCTATCTGTCTGTTTGTCTGTATGTGTCCCTATCTGTCTGTCTGTCTGTTTCTCTGTCTGTCCGTGTCTCTGTCTGTATGTGTGTTTTTCTGGGTTTCTGTCTGTGTCTCTGTCTGGTTGTCTCTGTTTCTCTGTCTGTCAGTCTGGCCGTCTGTCTGTCTGTCTGTCTGTCTGTCTGTCTCTGTCTTTTTCTGGGTTTCTGTCTGTGTCTCTGTCTACATGCGTTTCTGTCTGTTTCTCTGTGTGGTTGTGTCTCTGTCTGTCTGTCTGTCTGTCTGTCTGTCTGTCTGTGTCTGTCTATCTCTCTGTGTCTCTGTCTGTCTCTGTCTTTTTCTGGGTTTCTGTCTGTGTCTCTGTCTACATGCGTGTCTGGTTGTGTCTCTGTCTGTCTGTCTGTCTGTCTGGGTGTCTGTCTGTCTGTCTGGGTGTCTGTCTGTCTGTCTGGGTGTCTGGGTGTCTGTCTGTCTGTCTGTCTGTGTCTCTGTCTACATGCGTTTCTGTCTGTTTCTCTGTCTGGTTGTCTCTCTGTGTCTCTGTGTCTGTGTCTGTCTATCTCTCTGTCTGTCTTTTTCTGGTTGTCTGCTATCTGTGTGTCTGTCTGTATGGGTGAGTGTCTGCCTATCTGTCTGTGTCTCTGTCTGTCTCTGTCTTCTGGTTGTCTGCTATCTGTGTGTCTGTCTGCCTGGGTGTCTGTCTGTCTCTTTCTTTTCTGGGTGTCTGTCTGTGTCTCTGTCTGTCTTGGTGTCTGTCTGTGTCTCTGTCAGTCTGTCTGTCTGTCTGTCTGTCTGTGTCTTTTTCTTCGTGTCTTTCCGTGTCTCTGCCTCTCTGGGTGTCTTTCTGTCCGTGTGTCTGTCTGTATCAGTATCAGTCTGTCCATGCCTCTGTCTCTCTGTCTGTCTGCCTGTTTGTCTGTCTGTCTCGTTTTCTGGGTGTCTTTCCGTGTCTCTGCCTGTCTGGGTGTCTGTCTGTGTCTCTGTCTGTTTACCTGTGTCTCAGTCTGTCTGTCTGTATGTCTGTGTCTCTGTCTGTCCGTGTCTCTGTCTGTATGACTGTCAGTCTGTCCAGGCCTCTGTCTGTCTGTCTGTCGGTCTGTCTGTCTGTCTGTGTCTGTGTCTGTGTCTGTCTGTCTGTCTGTCTGTCTGTCTGGGACGGTGTCTGTCTGTCTGTCTGTCTTTCTTTTTCTTGGTGTTTTTCTGTGTCTCTGTCTGTCTCTCTGTCTGTCTGTTTGTCTATCTGTCTGTCTATCTGTCTGTGTCTCTGTCAGTCTGTCTGTCTATCTGTGTCTCTGTATGTATGACTGTCAGTCTGTCCATGCCTCTGTCTCTCTGTCTATCTGTCTGCCTGGGTGTCTATCTGTCTGTCTATCTGTGTCTCTGTCTGCTGGGTGTCTTTCCGTGTCTCTGTCTTTCTGTGTCTTTTTCTGGGTTTCTGTCTGTGTCTCTGTCTACATGCGTTTCTCTCTATCAAGGTGTCTGTCTGTCTGTCTGTCTGTCTGTCTGTCTGTTTCTCTTTCTGGGTGTCTGTCTGTCTGTATGTCCGTGTCTCTGTCTGGATGTCAGTCTGTCCGTGTGTGTGTCTGTCTGTTTGTCTGTCTGTGTCTTTTCTGGGTATCTTTCCGTGTCTCTGTCTGTCAGTCTGTCCGTGTCTCTGTCTTTCTATCTATCTGTGTGTGTCTTTTTCTGGGTGTCTTTCCGTGTCTCTGTCTGTCTGTGTCTCTATCTGTCTATCTGTCTGTCTGTATGTCTGTCTGTGTCTTTTCCTGGGTGTCTTTCCGTGTCTCTGTCTGTCTGGGTGTTTCGGTCCGTGTCTCTGTCTGTCTGTCTGTCCGTCTGTCTATCTGTGTCTCTGTCTGTCCGTGTCTCTATCTATCTATACGACTGTATCTGTCCATGCCTCTGTCTCTCTGTCTGCCTGGGTGTCTGTCTGTCTCGTTTTCTGGGTGTCTTTCCGTGTCTCTGCCTGTCTGGGTGTCTGTCTGTGTCTCTGTCTGTTTACCTGTGTCTCAGTCTGTCTGTCTGTATGTCTGTGTCTCTGTCTGTCCGTGTCTCTGTCTGTATGACTGTCAGTCTGTCCAGGCCTCTGTCTGTCTGTCTGTCTGTCTGTCTGTGTCTGTGTCTGTCTGTCTGTCTGTCTGTCTGTCTGGGACGGTGTCTGTCTGTCTGTGTAGGTGTCTTCCTATCTGTCTGTGTCTCTGTCTGCCTATCTGTCTGTCTGTCTGTCTCTTTTTCTGGGTGTCTTTCCGTGTCTCTGCCTGTCTGGGTGTCTGTCTGTCCGTGTGTCTGTCTGTATGAGTGTCAGTCTGTCCGTGCCTCTGTCTGTTTGTCTGTCTCTCTGTCTGCCTGGGTGTCTGTCTGTCTCTTTTTCTGGGTGTCTTTCCGTGTCTCTGCCTGTCTGGGTGTCTGTCTGTGTCTCTGTCTGTCCGTGTCTCTGTCTGTATGACTGTCAGTCTGTCCATGCCTCTGTCTCTCTGTCTGTCGTCTGTCTGTCTGCCTGGGTGTCTGTCTGTCTGGTGTCTGTGTCTTTATGTCTGTCTGTCTGGGAGGGTGTCTGTCTGTCTGTCTGTCTGTCTGTCTTTCTTTTTCTTGGTGTTTTTCTGTGTCTCTGTCTGTCTCTCTGTCTGTCTGTTTGTCTATCTGTCTGCTATCTGTCTGTGTCTCTGTCAGACTGTCTGTCTATCTGTGTCTCTGTCTGTATCACTGTCAGTCTGTCCATGCCTCTGTCTCTCTGTCTATCTGTTTGTCTGTCTCTCTGTCTGTCTGGTGTCTGTCTGTCTCTTTTTCTGGGTGTCTGTCTGTGTCTCTGTCTGCCTGGGTGTCTGTCTGTGTCTCTGTCTGTATGACTGTCAGTCTGTCCATGCCTCTGTCTCTCTGTCTGTCTGTCTCTCTGTCTGCCTGGGTGTCTGTCTGTCTCGTTTTCTGGGTGTCTTTCCGTGTCTCTGCCTGTCTGGGTGTCTGGCTGTGTCTCTGTCTGTTTACCTGTGTCTCAGTCAGTCTATCTGTCTGTCTGTCTGGTGTCTCTGTCTCTGTCAGTCTGTCTGTCTGTCTGTGTCTCTGTCTGTCTGTGTCTCTGTCTGTATGACCGTCAGTCTGTCCATGCCTCTGTCTCTCTGTCTGTCTGTCTCTCTGCCTGGGTGTCTGGGTGTCTGTCTGTCTGGGAGGGTGTCTGTCTGTCTGTCTGGGAGGGTGTCTGTCTGTCTGTCTGTCTTTCTTTTTATTGGTGTTTTTCTGTGTCTCTGTCTGTCTGTCTGTCCATCTGTCTGTCTGTCTATCTGTCTGTCTGTCTATCTGTGTCTCTGTCTGTCCGTGTCTCTATCTGTATGACTGTCAGTCAGTCTGTCCATGCCTCTGTCTCTCTGTCTGCCTGGGTGTCTGTCTGTCTCGTTTTCTGGGTGTCTTTCCGTGTCTCTGCCTGTCTGGGTGTCTGTCTGTGTCTCTGTCTGTTTACCTGTGTCTCAGTCTGTCTGTCTGTATGTCTGTGTCTCTGTCTGTCCGTGTCTCTGTCTGTATGACTGTCAGTCTGTCCAGGCCTCTGTCTGTCTGTCTGTCTGTCTGTCTGTCTGTCTGTGTCTGTGTCTGTGTCTGTCTGTCTGTCTGTCTGTCTGTCTGGGACGGGTCTGTCTGTCTGTCTGTCTTTCTTTTTCTTGGTGTTTTTCTGTGTCTCTGTCTGTCTCTCTGTCTGTCTGTTTGTCTATCTGTCTGTCTATCTGTCTGTGTCTCTGTCAGTCTGTCTGTCTATCTGTGTCTCTGTATGTATGACTGTCAGTCTGTCCATGCCTCTGTCTCTCTGTCTATCTGTCTGCCTGGGTGTCTATCTGTCTGTCTATCTGTGTCTCTGTCTGCTGGGTGTCTTTCCGTGTCTCTGTCTTTCTGTGTCTTTTCTGGGTTTCTGTCTGTGTCTCTGTCTGTGTTTCTCTCTATCAAGGTGTCTGTCTGTCTGTCTGTCTGTCTGTCTGTCTGTTTCTCTGTCTGCCTGTCTATCTGTCTGTATGTCCGTGTCTTTCTGGATGTCAGTCTGTCCGTGTCTGCCTGTCTGTCTGTCTGTCTGTCCGTGTGTCTTTTTCTATGGGTGTCAGCCTGTCCGTGTCTCTGTCTGTCAGTCTGTCCTGTCTCTGTCTTCCTATCTATCTGTGTGTTCTCTTTTTCTGGGTGTCTTTCTGTGTCTCTGTCTGTCTGTGTCTCTATCTGTTTATCTGTCTGTCTGTATGTCTGTCTGTGTCTTTTCCTGGGTGTCTTTCCGTGTCTCTGTCTGTCTGGGTGTCTGTCGGTCCGGTGTCTGTGTCTGTCTGTCTGTCCGTCTGTCTAGGGTGTCTCTGTCTGTCTGTGTCTCTATCTATCTATGGTGTTTTTCTGTCCATGCCTCTGTCTCTCTGTCTGCCTGGGTGTCTATCTGTCTCGTCTTTCTGGTGTCTGTGTCTCTGCCTGTCTGGGTGTCTTTCCGTGTCTCTGTCTGTTTACCTGTGTCTCAGTCTGTCTGTCTGTATGTCTGTGTCTCTGTCTGTCCGTGTCTCTGTCTATATGAGTGTCTGTCTGTCCGGCTATCTGTCTGTCTGTCTGTCTGTCTGGTTTCTGTCTGTGTCTGTCTGTCTGTCTGTCTGTCTGTCTGGGACGGTGTCTGTCTGTCTGCGTAGGTGTCTGTCCGTATCTGTCTGTGTCAGTCTGTCCGTGTCTCTGTCTGTCTATCGGTCTGTCTCTTTTTCTGGGTGTCTTTCCGTGTCTCTGCCTGTCTGGGTGTCTGTCTGTCCGTGTGTCTGTCTGTATGAGCTGTCAGTCTGTCCGTGCCTCTATCTGTTTGTCTGTCTATCTGTCTGTCTGGGTGTCTGTCTGTCTCTTTTCCTGGGTGTCTTTCCGTGTCTCTGCCTGTCTGGGTGTCAGTCTGTCTGTGTCTGTCCGTGTCTCTGTCTGTCTGACTGTCAGTCTGTCCATGCCTCTGTCTCTTTGTCTGTCGTCCGTCTGTCTGCCTGGGTGTTTGTCTGTCTCGCTGTCTGTCTTTTTGTCTGTCTGTCTGGGAGGGTGTCTGTCTGTCTGTCTGTCTGTCTGTCTCTCTTTTTCTTGGTGTTTTTCTGTGTCTCTGTCCGTCTCTCTGTCTGTCTGTTTGTCTATCTGTCTGATATCTGTCTGTGTCTCTGTCAGACTGTCTGTCTATCTGTGTCTCTGTCTGTATCACTGTCAGTCTGTCCATGCCTCTGTCTCTCTGTCTATCTGTTTGTCTGTCTGCCTGTCTGTCTGGTGTCTGTCTGTCTCTTTTTCTGGGTGTCTGTCCGTGTCTCTGCCTGTCTGGGTGTCTGTCTGTCCGTGTCTCTGTCTGTATGAGGTGTCAGTCTGTCCATGCCTCTGTCTCTCTGTCTGTCTGTCTCTCTGTCTGCCTGGGTGTCTGTCTGTCTCTTTTCCTGGGTGTCTTTCCGTGTCTTTGCCTGTCTGGGTGTCTGTCTGTGTCTCTGTCTGTTTACCTGGGTCTCAGTCAGTCTATGTGTCTGTCCGTCTGGTGTCTCTGTCTCTGTCAGTCTGTCTGTCTGTTTGTGTCTCCATGTCTGTCTGGTGTCTTTCTGTGTCACTGTCAGTCTGTCCATGCCTCTGTCTCTCTGTCTGTCTGTCTCTTTGCCTGGGTGTCTGTGTCTGTCTGTCTGGCAGTGTGTCTGTCTGTCCGTCTGGGAGGGTGTCTCTGTCTATCTGTCTTTCT